>QYTT01084894.1:0-12773 GCA_006980735.1 Dasypogon diadema
CAATTCTCCTCCATAACCAGTTAGTTGCTTAGGATGGAATCTGTAATCTGTACGTCCTTTTTATACGTTAAATAAAATTTTCCGACCGTCATTTTTATTTATGGTTCAATTTTCATCTTTCAGCAAAATATTTACCCGTTCCGCCATGAAAAGCATGACATCGAATAAAGTTCGCCTAGTCCTAGTACCCCAATAACTCAGGGGCATATAATTTTGCTGCCGTATCGTCTAGTAAATTTCGCTAGATTACAGCCACATGTGAGCCTTATCGTTCTGTGCCAAATGTATTTCTGATGGCACCCTTTGGGGCTTTAACCACCCACGCAAATAGACAAGCCCAAATTGCTTCAACACTTTTCACTATTTTTGATTTATCTTGACAATTTCCCTCAAGATAGCGACAACCACACAAGAAAGCGTGTGTCTCTCGTTTCCAAGTCGTACATATCTCCTTAGAAGGTACTTCTTTTGCACAATTTATATTTTTCCCAGTTGCTTGCTTCGTACAGTAGCAACCAGGGAAATTCCATAGACGAAGCAAGTAGAGGACTTTTCTCTATGTGTGAAGTCAAGTAGCAAACGATTTAAGTTATTGGATTCAGTCTTTCGGCTTGCTTAAGTTTGGGGACAACTTATGACACCTGGAGACCAGTTGGAATATTTATTGTTAGGCAGGTGGAGCTTTCAACCCGAGGTAATAGCACCCATGAGAAAATGGATCTATAGTGATCCTACTGATTTTATGAAATCATCGACATAAATGGAAAAACAACAGTTTCCGCCCATCGATTTTCCTCTGAAACCGACGACAGTGGAACGAGGCATATTTAAATCACTCGGAGCTCGGAGGTTTCTTCTGACCGAACCCACTGTACAGTACGAATGTGAATAATTTCATATTCAGCCGCTCCGATAACCTAAGAGGGTCAAAAGTGGGTTGAAGAGATTCTCAGAGGTCTTCTTTGATGCTGTCAAAAGCAGTCTTACAATTTGCAAAATGAATAAATATTGCCGCACAAAGGAATGTTGTAAATGCTACTTTGACTAAATTTTGGATGAAATATGGTAATTGCTCTCGGGATGGTCCATTAAATGCTCAAGTCCATTTCATCTGAAAATACGTCCGTACTACAAGTCAGGGGCTTTGACTTCACATCTAATTACTTACCGTCTTCTAGGAAGACCGGCCGATAGGAAACATTGCCCTCAAGCCGGATTTATGTCAATGCAATGCACATCGGAATTTTAGTGCTCCAGTGCTCCAATGTGGCAGGGAGGATTTTCGGGAATAAATCGTTTATTAGCAGAGGACGTTGTGCAGGCAAAAATAATAAGGATCCAGCTCAAATTCACAATAAGTTTAGATAGAAAGGCTATTCCCTATTTAGCTCCTTTTGCAGTTGACTATACAAGGACATCTAGTTAAGAAGGCTCTATGTAAATGATTTCATCGTTAAGAAAAAGATGTGTGTAGAAAGACTTTTCCATGTCAATTAGGCTATTTTTGTTATAACACTGGAAGAAAACTCGTTTTAAGCAGAGATTTTAACTGGGATCAGGGAGATAGTGAAATAAATGCCAACATACGCTCATAACCGAAAGGGATAGGGTGCACCCGAATCAGGAATCAGCCTAGATATTTCATCAGAACAATACTTTAGCCCTAGAAAGTTATGAGGATTTAATTTTAGTCTAGACCTTAATTATGTAATTATTATTAGTAAGGTTATACCAATTAAGACAAAAGGACAAAAGAAGTTGTTAGTAAATTAGATATTTAACTGTTAACAGGGACAAAACTAGTTAAGTAAGACAATAGGAAGAAAGAAAAATTAATTTAGTGATGCAACACTCAAGGCAAGACAAGGACGATTTTAAGAAGTGTGAAGCAGAGTGAAATAAGTTAGAAGTAAAAGAATTAGTAACGCAACGTCCACCCAAGAATCATAGGGCAAGATAAAGACGATTTTTTAGTAAACATTTTTGGACACGTTCGCATCGGAGTGGTCCCCAACGCGATTAACGGCCGTACACATAGTTCTAGACGAATTGATATATAAAAGGGTAATATGTTTGAAATTCCGTTCATTAACTCTGAAGGACACCGTGTCCCGGAGCACCGGAGAGTCGATAACCGAGTTCAAGAGCTGGTGGATAAAAACCACATCGGCAAACCTGCACCCCTTCTGTAAAGAAGTCAGGACGATGAGATTAAGTCGGTGATGATAGGATGGAAGGATCATAGGGTTATTTCAAGGAAGATCTTGGAGCGCAAATCTAATGAAATTACGTTGGACAGACTCAATACGGTTGATGTGGACAGCATAGAATGGCTTCCATATCTGGGAAGCGTATTGAAGAAGTGGTTTAACAAACGAGTTATATAAAGTTAAGAAGATCTGAAGGTTAAAAAACTCTCTGGATCATCGTTTGATGAAACCAAGCATGAAATTACTTCTGGAAACAACGTAATCAACATGGGAAACAAAATCGAACCTCGAAACTAACTTCAGACCAAGGTTAATAACACATTACACGCGAGGTGTGTTATCTGTACTAAATGAGTAGACATCATTAATACCTTCAGGCTTTCCTAAAGAACGACATAATCTCACAAATATATTGAGTTCCAAGTCGTTGTGCCCACACCAAAAAAATAGAAAATGTTTAAATCTCTCTGAAAAGAAGAATAGTTGCTGATATCATTGATAAAGGAAAATATCTTCATGTCGTCAGCATAAATTAAAATATTAGACTGCCTCAAAAGATACACGATGTCTGCAATTGACAGAACAAAAATAAGAGGGCCGAAATGACTGCCCTGAGGTACACCAGACGTGGTCTCTATAATCTTGGACTGAGAGCTGCGGAACAGTACCTGGTAGGATCTATGAGTTAGATACGGAGAAATCCACTGCAACAGCACTGCAAACCCCAGTTTTTGCAACTTGAGCATAATGGTCGAATGCGACAACTTGTCAAAAACCTTGCTAAAGTCTGTGTAAATACAGTCAGTTTGTAAATTATTATAAAAAGCAGTTATTGTGCTACAAGTAAATTTCAAAGAGTTGGTGGTAGCAGACCATATTAAAATATTTTTACATTGTGGGGACATTTGAGAATAAATTATAGATTCAAACAGTTTAGGTATACAAGACAACCTTGCTATTGGTCTGTAATTAGAGATCTCACTCCTATTGCCCTTCTTGCGGATAGGCACAATGAAGGAGTTCTTCTATAGTTTTGGGGAACATCCATCCATCTAAGAGATTTCTGAAAAAGAATGCGTAAAAGGACGACCGAGCCCTCACAACATGATCTAATCACCGCTGGAGGTACAACAACAGGACTCGTAGTGAAATCGAAGACAACCTCACCAATATCATCAGAAATGAGCGCGGAAATATCGGCTGCACCAAGACGATTGTCAATGTGTATAAAGTTATCAATATTCGGTTCAAAGTCGGAGGGGAGAAATATTTTCTGAAAGAGCGAGGCAAACATATTGCAAATCTGAGATGTGTCGCTGCTGGAGTCTCCTTCAAAAGTCATAGATGTAGGACAACCATCAATCTTTCATTTGATATTGACAAGTTTGTGAAAGGTACGTGGATCATGAAATAGCTTATCTGGAATATCGCTGAGTATAAATTATTGTTACTGCAAATGTTACCCAAAAAGACCAATTTCAAAATATTCAGCCTTATTCTCAATTCCGACGGAATGAGAACTCGAACGGAATCCCATTTGAAAAGCATTGCATTTCCGTTCGAAATTGATTCCGTCGGAATTCAGAATAGGCCTGAATATCTCTGTACAATAATTTCATGCCAAAAATCGTGGCTCACTTGAAACATTTGTCATGTTAAAATTACCCAATCTCCCGCCGTATCATGCGACAATTTTGCTGTTGCAATTGCTGATGAATGAGCTGGTGCATTGTCATGATGAAAGAGCACTGTTACATGCGATTGTGTAGCTATCGCTTATAGCGATCTTCTTAGGACTGTATTCGTCAATCGCGAAAGTTCGTCGTCAAACCTCCATATAAAGGATGTCCTACTTTTTAGGTAACCCTCTGGATTTTTTGCAGGACATGCTATATCCAGGACATGTTATATCCCGTACCCTATAACAACGTCTTAAATTTGTGTAAGACTAGAAGCTAGAGCTAGATTGGAAATTACAAACGATGCGTCATCACTTTGTTTGATGACATTAAATGTGTTATTGTAAGTGCGGATCATTGCTGTGAACCCTTCAATACTAACAGTAAATATTCACAATTATTTTAGGGTAATGTGTCCCAATAGAGCGCGTATGTTGCTGTGAGTTGAAACTATCAAATTATTTAAAATAATCAGAAATATCATTCCGCAACTTTGAAAGTGGGAAGGAAGGAAGTGAAAATTTTCAAAAATCAGAAAACTCTTGTATTGAGTGTGTTCAAATCTATCGAATGGCATCTGATCCATTACAAAGTAAAGTGATGTAAAGTTTTATGAAAAGTGCGAAATCTGTTCGGAACGATAATCCATAAAACATTGAGTTTTATGCTAAATTTACGGAGGATGCACTTGTCCACTTTGGCGTGTTACAATGTAAGTTTGAGGAGACATTACTACCCGGGGCGAACTCTTTTATTTGAATTTCGATTTCGGTAACATATGTAAATTCTCAAAGTTGTGATTTAACTCTTTATATGCGCTGCATAAAAGCACGTTGAAGCTAACTGTAAATAGGACAAAACTTGTTATTATTTCATAAAAATGTGAACGAATGCTGCACAAATGCAAATGTGTATCCGGAGCTAGCAAGAAAATTACTAAAAGTCTTCCATATAAAGATTTTCCACAAAAAAGTTAATGCGCTGAGTACATTCTGAGGATTGTGCTAAAAGCAAAACTTTCTTGTTCTCCAAATGTTCGAAGAAAGAAGCTAGTGCCCATAATTCCGAAAATCATAAAATAAAAAACCTTCTGCAACCATTCCAAATTTGTATTTTCACAATCTCCTCAATAACAGTCTCTTTTCATAGCAGTTAAAGTGCATTTGCTGCTTCCATAGGAAGTAATCCACCCGGCAGCACAGCAGTTCAGGACAAAGTTGCCATAATCGAAATCATTCGCAGTTTTCCACATCCGTTTGGTGCATTCTTAGAAGATTTTCGCAACACCATCAGGAGCACCATCAATGGAGCATTTCAACCACCTCCAATAAAGTGAGATTACTGATAAAGTAGCATATTTTTGCAAGGATAAGATCGTAAAAAATTCATTGGTTTTCATACTATCCAACAGCCGCACTACCTTCATCATCGTCTTGTTCTCGCTCAAGGAGATGCCGCCATAAATAATGGAAGAAATTGCCTGGAGATTGTCCGGATATAAATTTCTTATGAACACCTTTCTCATTGCTGCTGTAGTGGGTTTTGCCACTCTAAGACGATGATTTCCTGATGGTTTTTTCTTCCCGTAGATTTCTGCAGGATAAATCCTAACCGAGGTGCATTCAAACCCTTGGGGAACTGTCAGTTTATTTACAGAGGGTGGAAATAATTGAGAAGGCGATGTGTGAAAGGATTGGGAATTCGTATGAAGTTGAGGAGGAATTTTAACTTTTGAATTTTTTACATTGCTCCCAAGTTGGTCTTGGGGAAAACATGAAATTAGTAAAACTTGGAATTTACTTAATCATGAGTATATGTAGTACTGCTATTATGTTAAGCGGGCGTCCTATTTGGGTGCTAAACTCAAATGGGGTTTGCGAGAAACAAACTACGCCTTTAAAGCCTATCGATTAAAATGCAATAATTTTAGGATTGCATATAAGTCTGCACTGAAAGTTGAGTTCATAGTTCAATCAAAGCATTGCAATTCTTGTAATACAATTATAAAATTTGAAACCTTTATATGTAGATTAAAGTTCAACGGTATTAGAATTAAGCCTTTGGATCTTCAATGGCATTACATAACAGAATGGAAAGCAAGATCCTTTTAGATCCCTGTAGGTTCCTCTTCAGATGCCGTTAAGCCCACACCTATTAGTTCACGGTGGGAACTCACTTGGGAACTCTAGTCTCTTCTCACCTCGCATGACATGCTTTTATATTAAAGCGAAAATGTTTGAGGTTAGACATTAGTTCTTTTTTAGAAATGTGCCGTGTTGTTATTCTATTCACTAGGCTTCCACCAGTCAGAATTAGGTCCAGGATATCCTGGCGAATAGCACAGGTGAAGGTGGTATAACTTTTTTTCCTAGTAATCTCTAAATTATTTTTTATTCGAAATTTTGAAAAGTGTTCACCACGTTTGTTGTTAGTTTAATTACCCCCACATAATTTGTATTAAGCGTTTGCGTCACATCCAATGATTTGTTCTGTTCCATCCAAATGCACTTCTTTCGTTTCTCCAAGGAAGTAGGCAGGTTCTACAAGATCCATTTCCCTTAGCGATGTATCTACGGTCAGTTGTCATGCCTCTGTTAATGACATGAATGGAGATGTACCATCCTCTTAACTTCTTTAGTTTTGGAAAAACTACCACTTCTGTCTCAGAAATCCGCCTTATCACAGGAAGTATAAATTGAAACCGGAGGTTGCTTGGTATCCGTAGTTTGTATACTTTTGACAGGGCTCGTCCTTGCTGAGCAGCCCTCGCCGTATGCTGTTCCACCTTGGCTTATTGAATCTCTGATTCGGGATCTCTAATTGGTTACTTGAGGCTGACCTAATGGCCACTGATCGCATCCATCACCTTTGGACCCACATGGAGTAGCTAACATCCAAGATCCACCCAAGCTGTTTTTAGTTTAGGATTGTTTTTAAGGACCTGAGGAAATGGAAATCCTTTTTGGAAATCGATCCGCGTTAGTTTATGTAAATTTAGTTAAGGCCTATTTCTGTAGGATAAAACGGGAGCGGGTAAGACACTTGGAAGAAAACATCCGAGTGAAGGACATCAAGTCTTTCTTCACACTAGCTTGGAATGTCAGGTAGGGATTCTAGTCTTTAAACACTTTTTAGTAATATAGTTGTTAACTTATAGTCAATACTTTTACTTTTAGATGTTCGAAAGAATAAGGGAATTGTCTTGGTTGCGACATTTTATTATATCAGTTTTAACAAAGCGCGGTGGTGAAATATTTGGCTTAAATCGTAACAAGACAAGGAACCTTATGCACGATGTACTCTTTGTATTCTCCATTCTGTGGTAGATATACCCTGGGATTTATTTAACTCTCAATACCAACAGTGACCGCATATTGCTGTAAATTACAAGAAAACCCCATCAAATGCTACTGCAGAATTGAGATGGGGATGTGCAAATTTAAGACTAGCACTTTTCACGTCACCTGAATATCGACGTTAGGTATCTGCATAACCTCGGGACGGAAAGTCAAAAGTTTCCGGGGTAAAATATTTGCGCCCTGAACAGCAGAAAATTAAGTTCTCGTCGTTGCAGACATCAATTTTAAGAGATTACTCGTAACGCTCTCTGCACTTACATTTCGGGTTGGTTTCAGGGTTTATCTGTGCCCGTCCAAGGTGCGGATAGAATGAATGCGGACGGGTGTGGGCGATTTAGATGCTATGCAAAGATGTCGGGTTGTCTTTCCGCTTTCCGCCTTCCGCATGTTCTTGAACTGGGTCAACCGAGGGTTGTGTCTAATTTGTCGGAAATTCAGAACTATCGATTTTAATAGAATCCGGAGTGGAAAAGTTGTGAGCAATATTTGCGTCAAGTGTGTAACGCTGTCGTCCATAACTGCAACCGGAAGTTTATGTGGAAATCCTCTGGGAAAATTAATTCCGGTTGCCTTGGGTGTCGATTACATCCCAACGATATAAACACTTTGATGTTAAATATGGAACAGCTAAGGGCTTCCTTGCAGTCACTAAAATTACTGCCTGCCGGTGCAACAGTCCCCTATTTTCCTAAGGGATCCAATAGGCAGAAATTTCACGCGGTATGAAAGGTGAATAATTGCTAAATTGAGATGACACGAAAAACTGCTGCCCATAAATCCCCAGGAGACAAATTGCTCTGCGTTGTTAACGTGGCGGTAATCTGACACATCAAATCAAAACAGCAGCCCCATCAACTGGGAAGCCCCGAGATCGCATGCCAACAACTACAATGCAGGCTTGCAATTTACAGCCCATTCACAGAGAGTGCAGCCACCCCGTAGAGGAAATTCCTCGCTCCGCACTGCTTCACAAAATTTACAACAGAAATAAACACCAACTGCCAACCCCCGGCAGCTCCGCAAATGCTCAGTGCCCGCAAATCACATTTACAGTAAGCGTAATTGCGGCGCACTTGGTGTTTATCACTACTAAAAATCTAATTACCGCCCACACTCCGCTCCACGTGCGGTGTGAATTGTTGCACCTTGTGCACTGCTTCTTGGGGTCCCATCTTATGTCTTCGCATTCACACATTCATATGGCACCACATACCTGGATTTCATTACTTTTTATCCTCTCGAGGACTTTCCGTTAATTACGGTTGACGCCAGCATCTGTGAAGCAGGTGTTGCGGTGGGTGGTCACCATTTGTTTATGGTCCCGTCAGTCATCCTACGCGAACTGCCGTAGGGGGTGCTCCGGTCTCCTCGTCAGTGCCAGTGTTTAATTGTGGGACAGAATGCTTTTAGTGTGCCACTCCGGACGAAATTGAAAAGACATTCATTCACTTCAGATTTCATTTTTCATAATTTTTGTATTCAGAAGAAATTTTCATGTTTATTTTCAGTTACTACCCACTTCAGCGGCAAAGATTGGACACTTAAGCAACAAGGAGACGAAAAAGTAGTGGTACTGATTAGTAGCAAGGGTTCCTGCCACTCAGGTTCACTCAGGTGTGGCCATTCACGCAACCTTTTCATGAAGGACTAGTCAAAAGAGTTCATTAAATTTTTAATTTTCTGGTAAAAAACTTGTTCGGTGGATGATGTGAATGTAAGAAATAGGAAACCTACTTAGTTCATTTCTCCGGGGGGAAGAAATCGAACACGTTCTCATGTGGAAAGGAGTTTTAAAAGTTAACTTAAAAGTCAAGTGCTAAAAATAAATCAAAATAAAAGGAACGATTTTTTACAGTCAGACGGATTGGAAGAAACCTGAATATTGCGCACTGAAGGAGGTGATTGATGTGACTCTATGGAAGATGATGGAACTGGACTAGCCGATTGTAGGGTGATAGATCGGGCAACGCTATCTGATCACAAGGCCATTCAATTTGTGGTGCCATATGGATTCAGAAGGCGAGGGAAGAGACTTGTAAGGATTCTTCGGCGAAGTGCACAGAGGTGTTGAACAGTAATCTAAAGAAAAAGGTGAGGAAGACACCTAAGAAGAGTGGAGTCACAGCTGAAGGATTTGTGAAGGTAAAATTGGTTCTGGTCCTATTCTCCGGATACTCTGGACCCTCCGATCGTGGTATAACCTGGAATCGTGCGTTGCTCCACACTTCTTCTACTTTGACTACACTACTTTTGAGGAAGTCAAAATAGTACTGGTCTGTGTTGTTGACTTCTATATGCTAGCCGGATACATCGTACTGCGGGATCGGGAAGGTGCTCAACCAAAACATCTACGAGTCTCTTTTTTACTAACAACTAGTTGTTGATCAACTTTCGCTAGATCCTCCCTACTTGGCAACGGATGTAGAGCTTGTTTTTCCAGCGCCTTTACCAGACCATTGTGGAGTTAACGCTTGTGCTGGTAGATTCAACTGCACTCCTCAGTCAATCTGCAGTTAAGATTTTTGAATTACGTGCGGGGCTAGTGCAAATTGCAACAGGTTTCCTAGAAGACGTTGCATTAACTCCATGAACAGCAGCAGGTCTTACACTTCTTGCCTTCTATGCGAAATTATTCTACTCCTTGGACCTAGTCCTCTTACCAACAGCAAAACTTGCTCTAGCCTGACCAGCTTTTCCCAGATAATCGTTGCCAGGATTTTTTTATAGGTACAGGGGACATGGTAAGGATCATTGATAAGGATGTTTTTGGCCCAATGAATCGTTTCCCTGTTCCAGTGTGTTAAACTCGAAAACCTCGGTCTCTCGAGTTTCCAAAGAAGAAAACTTGCTCTTTTTCAGTGTTTCTTCTTCTTGAATTCAGGAGTTTTCTCGTTCAAAGGTTTGTTGCGATCGGTTGCGCTGCCCCTTTGGCTGCAGACTTGAGGAGAAGACTTTCTTCCCTGTTGCTCAAGTCCCTATCGCTAACTTGGAGGTTGCCTTCGATGCTCGAGTCATCCATGTCTGGCAACCTCTCCTCTTTCCTCCTTCGTCTACTTTTTTAAATATTTATATCCTCCATAAGCAGTTTTACAAGTATGTATGAAAAAATAGACCAATTTGGTATTGCCGACCATTGTGGGCATAATCTGGACAGCCCCAGGAACTCGTTCCCATTGATCTTACTCTCAGCCTCCTATCCTCGGCACCTCATACCACCTGAGAATTAGAATGATTACTTTTAATTAACTTCACTGTCACCGTTCGTCGTTCGATATGAGAGACCCTGCCGAAATCCCTAGGGAACCTAGGCTCTAAAAGACCATCGACTGCTACTGAGTACCTTTGCGCCGCCTTGTCGTGCCCTAAGGGTATATATATATATATGATCGAAAAAGATTGAAGGGCTCAGCTGTGAACACTGACCACTTTTGGGCTTATTCCTAACTTCAGGCCCAAAAGTGGTCAGTGTCAGTCCGGTAAAAAAGTTTGGTAGTATTGAAAAAGGTTAGAAAACAGATATTTACTGCATCTAGATGCAAACAACTAATATTAAGAATTCACCCGACGAAGCAAAATGGCAAAGTATGTCGACATAAAAGTTACCATCCAGGATTACAAGAGACACTGTGTCATTGTTGTTAATGTTGGAAAATTTAACCAAGATTCGTCAAAGATCATACTCGCTATGAATTAATTATTTTTTATTTGAACTTTTCTTCTTCTATTTGAATAGTTAAGTGTCTTTTTTTACGGTGATGCCAAAGCTCAGGGGATACCCTATGGTGTCAAGCACGGCCTTTGCAGGAGGGAAATGGGGTTGTCTGAGAAGAGGAGTTAGCAGGTCGAGTGGAGATGTCTGTTTAAACAACTGCGGCCTATAGTCAACAGAAAAAACAGTAGCTGGTATAGTCTGTTCACATTCGCATGGTTTGGCTCAAGAAAGATCTTGTCTTGTTTGAACTTGTTGTTTTTTTTTCATACACGTTTTAATTTAATAACCTCAAATGTTAAATATATGAATTTATGCAATTTTTATTTTATGATATGATCACAAACGACATTCTAGTTCCGTCCCTTCTTTTTTCTAAATCATTTTCAGATTTTATCCCCATTTATGAACTCTACGTTCATGTTTTACTCTTAATTACATGAAAATATTTAATCCCTACACTTTCTCATGATAAATTAAATGGCTTAAAAGTGAAAACGAAAAAATTTCCTGCTCTTCCTTCCGTCCCATGGAATTCCAAGATAAAGTTATTGCGTTTACAAAATTTTCCAGAAGCCAAGAGTCATTAACTCAAGAACTTTCCCAGAAAGATCAAAAAGTCATAGCAACCTTATCCATCTTCTCGTGATGGCAATTAATCACATCTTGATGAGGAGTGAAAATCCCTTGACTTATCTTGAAAGTTCATTTTCATCGGTGTAGGTTACCTACCTAAGCGGATAATATGTTCCGAGGGTGGAAAGGTTGTTTGCATCCACCTAGAACCAAACGGGTATGGAGAGCAGATAATGGCCAGGTCGCCATGAGATTGATTAAAGCTCAATTTCGAGAGAGTTGATTTCGGTTCGCCCGCAAATATCCTTCATTAGTTAATGATTCGCCGCCACCTGTAGCCCCGCTCCATTTAATTCAATTAGTTAAAGTTGTACAGTGCTCAAAATATTTAAACCGCTCTAATTGGATTATCGGAATGTGTACAAAGGGCTGAATACCTGGGGGCAATTAACACCAGCAATTACAATGGAGTTGGTATGCATGCGTAATGCCTCCGATAGGATTGAATAATTAAATTTTCCACTTCGTAATTTATTGCCATATTAACAAATTTATGTTCGTTTGTACAATTCATTAATTAAATCAGACTTAAGTAGGGGCATAACAATTTTTTTTAAAGATTTTTGTAATTTCTCAACGTCAAGCGTAATTAACCAGCTTAAAATCTTATTGTCTAAGATACACAGAATAGTTAAGGGTAGAGATAAACTAAGCATATAACGATCGTAAACGGATAAACGATGAAAATTCAGAATTTACTACAGTTTGGCTACCTTTGAAGGATGTGCGTTGAGTTGATTGTGACTCATCAAAATACTGACCAAGATTTCTACAATTTCTCCCACCTAAGTAGATTCAAGGGCTTCGCTTAAGCTGTAAGAGTTTAATAGTCCTGCACGTTGTAGGATCACTCCACTAGTCCCGATATTTCTCCTGAAAATCTCCCTCTAAAAGCTAATCTGGATTTACTAATGTCGCTACAATTTTAGAGCGATAGTGACCCCAATTTCCGATACATCTTAGCGTTAACAATTTATGGAATTTTTATTAACACATCTAACGCTGAATCAAATTGTCTTTTACCACCTGACTCGGCTAGTCGAGCTTCAGTCAAGTATGCGCCCAAAGTAGTGTTGGATTTTAGTTTTGAATTTCGAAATTCTAGTGCTGAGTAAAAAGGGTCAGGGCGCCGCCAAGACGTTTACAAGCCAAACAATACCAGCCCGTCTGGTTTTAATTA
>QYTT01084894.1:12793-23387 GCA_006980735.1 Dasypogon diadema
TTAATTAAATCAGACTTAAGTAGGGGCATAACAACTTTTTTTTAAAGATTTTTGTAATTTCTCAACGTCAAGCGTAATTAACCAGCTTAAAATCTTATTGTCTAAGATACGCAGAATAGTTAAGGGTAGAGATAAACTAAGCATATAACGATCGTAAACGGATAAACGGTGAAAATTCAGAATTTACTACAGTTTGGCTATCTTTGAAGGATGTGCGTTGAGTTGATTGTGACTCATCAAAATACTGACCAAGATTTCTACAATTTCTCCCACCTAAGGAGATTCAAGGGCTTCGCTTAAGCTGTAAGAGTTTAATAGTCCTGCACGTTGTGGGATCACTCCACTAGTCCCGATATTTCTCCTGAATATCTCCAGGAATGCAAGCCGTGACCTTTAAATATATAACACCTATTGTAGCTTCTGCCTTAAGGTCCAAGATTCCTCATTTCCATCAATTTTCTACATGCCTACAGTAGGATCATTTTATTCATTGTGCACTCTCAATCCAAAGCCGTTCAATTGCCAACCAAGAGATGAGTTTGCATATAGTGACCAAGAAAGATGCCTGACTATCAGATGGCATTGCATTGTTCAAAGCCGAACTGTTACCACCAAAATGCTAAACGGTAATAAGGGTAGAAGTAGACCTCTGCGCTGATCCCCATATCGGACCATTATTAATATTTCTTCTCCTCTACAAGGATCAAGAAGAAAAGCTAATCTGGATTTACTAATGTCGCTACAATTTTAGAGCGATAGTGACCCCAATTTCCGATACATCTTAGCGTTAACAATTTATGGAATTTTTATTAACACATCTAACGCTGAATCAAATTGTCTTTTACCACCTGACTCGGCTAGTCGAGCTTCAGTCAAGTATGCGCCCAAAGTAGTGTTGGATTTTAGTTTTGAATTTCGAAATTCTAGTGCTGAGTAAAAAGGGTCAGGGCGCCGCCAAGACGTTTACAAGCCAAACAATACCAGCCCGTCTGGTTTTAATTAATTTTCCTCGAATTTCATCACAGCTTCATTATTTAAGAAGCGGAGCGTGAGGAAGACAATTCAATTTCTAGTCAGATCTCCTTGCTCTAACCAGCCATAGAGCAGAACGCGAGATCTTGTGCATTCCTTGGCACTTTTGTTGCGAGTCCCTGTTGTCTGCGAACAGATCTGCTAAACTAATTAAATCTATTGTTTGAGGCAATCTCAATAATTTCCCCGAATTAAATCTGTCAACTGACACTGGTGCAGGCTGCATTCGCAATGGTCCGGACACCTGTTGTTTGGCTGTTAAATCTTGACATCTTCGTTCGTCAAGTGACACCAATTGAAGCCACAAATGAGCCAGAGCAGAAAATCCGCCTGATGACAGATTCTGTGTATGTCTTGAATCTTTGCAGGGCGCAAGTGGTTGGCTGCCTCATCCGGATAAAAAATTGGTGTAATATTTCATGGTGGGATTTGTGCCCGTATGAATCTCTGCTTAGGTCGGGAGTTGCTTTATAAATCCTCTACAACGAGGAGTGGACATGTGCATATATGAAAACATTTTCCGGCACAACTGAAACTTGTTCTTCTGCCTTAATCCTGTATCTGCTGGACAAATCCCGCCGGGAGTCTATTATTCCCTAAAAAATTAGGAAAAGCAACTCCAGTCAGCGGAAATGTCGTCACCATATGCGGCAGGCTAGCAACAAATGCTTAAAGCCACAAGCCGATCCCAGAATTTTCTGCAAAATGCCTGACAGAGAAAGCATCCTGCAATATTCCTGGAAATTTTTAATAGCCTTGACCCGGGAGTATTTCGTGCATGACTAGATCCTTTGTTAAGATTTTATTGTTGTGTGTATTTCACTCAATCACCGCAAAAGTAGTGGGCGGTTCCTGTGCACTGTGGTCAATGGCTGTCCAGGAACGTATCCCGGATATTTCCGAACCAGTCACTCACGAGGACTCTGCTGCCACTACCTCTGGGGATGAAATTAATTTTTCCCTCTTGACCATGGAAGCTTTGTGGTAATGAAATGCCCAAGAAGAAGCTCTCGAATAATATATTGGGCAGAGGAATTATTCGGTGCTTTGCATTTATGCTCTGTTGTTTCAGTGGTGCACACTGGAAAACCATAAGTCCAACAGTTGGCGTATCCAAACTGATGATGCAAGCAGAATTTGCGGATGGAAAACAGACCGCATATGTGATCAAAGCAAAGTGATTTGGGCGTCGAATGTGAGAGGGATTTATGTGCTTCCAGGGGCAGGTCAGTAATCGGGCAATGAAGTACTGACCGGAAAGGAACAATTTGCTTGGGTATGTGTTTTCAATATTCCGACAGATACTGTCCTTAACACTCAAGTGATATAGTGCTTTAATCTCAGAAGTGGTTCTTGCCGTAGGAAGACCAGAAAACCGGAAATCTTACTGTTCAGTGATTTTCTGAAGTTTCCGTCTTACAATTGTTCTAGTTGTTGTCCTTCTAAAGCATTTCCTGGACCTTTAGTTCTGGTAAACCTCTGCGCACATATTTTTTACGATGAAGTCGAAGGGTATGCTAAGCGCAGCCGAGAATGAGAAAAAAAGGACAAGAAGGTAGAATCAAGGAGCTGATCTAGATGATGGTATTTAGTTTAGCAGCTATTCCCATATTCTGTTTGTTACTTTCTTAGCCAGTCGGCAAATTGTCATATGTTCCTAACGATTTTAGTCTTTTTTTATGACACACTTCTCGACTAGGTCCATCACTATGCCTCCTCCAATGGCGGAAAATGGTTCTGGACCGTGAAACTCCATAATCGGCCACTGCTTTACTAAGGCGTCAGCTTTATCATTCCCTTCGATTCCAGTGTGTTCTCTAAACCGATAAAGTGTTACCTCATTCTGCGAAATAGACTCATTGAGCTCTTGCACATAGAGATGGATTCATCTCCGTCCGATCCATGCGTCTAATCGCCGCTTGATTGTCCACTGGAATGAAGATTTTGCCTTCTTGCACATGACCCTCTTTTAAGTAGTCAAACACACGAACCAGAGCCAACATTTCTGCCTGGTAAACGGAGGTGAATCTCCCCAAGCTAAAATTGCAGGGCAAATTTAAATTTCCAGAGTAGATCGTTACACTTGCCCAGCTGGCTATCATAGATCCGTCCGTGAATATATAAAAATACCTCCCGGTCCATTCTCTGGGATTATCCCGTCACTGACAAGCGTCTTACTAAACCTTTCAGTTATCCTAACCACATTCATCCTGTCCTTGGGCATCGTGAGTTCCGTGACCTGTTTTGCCTGATTCAAGAGTCTCATTGTTTCCTACGACCATACTCAATCCCTGACCAATATCATGTACCGTCCCTTTGCATCCTGATATCGCCTCCAATGAAATCCAGCGGTGGCAGCCCCAGCAGAGTTTCTAGCTCAACTGTGGGTGTGGTACGAAAGGCGCTCGTAAGCGACATGAACCTGCCCTTGCCACCAACGTCATGTCATCCGCATAACCAATGACATGAATCTCCGTCCCTTCAAGTGTAGAAAGTAAGAAGTCAACTATGGCAATCCATAGAAAAGGAGTTAACACCCTTCCCTCGCAACAGAGCTACATCGAATGTTTCATCCAAACAGCAACAAAGCATCATATCTGATGATTATCCAAAGTGATAGAGATTAACTTGGGAAATCTTCAAAAGCTGGTACTGTTTCAGCTTCCGGTCATCTTCACGTTCTTCATCTATAGGTTCGGCTGACCTGTTGGGGGGCAAAATGAAATTTTCCTCATCAGAATTCATAATTTTTGTAATAAATCCATTAAAGGGTACGACAATAAACATAGGGCTCTTATGGCATCATATCCTTACGTCACAGTCACAGGTATTGAATACCTTGTACTAACACATAAGTGACACCGTTCGCCTATTTTGCTGAAATCCTAAATGACAAACCCAAGCCATACCTCATATTTCCCTTTCGAACTGAGACTGATTGAGCAATTCAAAGGATTTCTGGAATATTTCTTTCCAAAATAAAAATAAAACCCAACTATTTCCAGGTTCCGAGTACTAAAGTTTTGTTTTCCATACCTGGTTTTTGTTTGCCTCGAAATTTTCTGGTCATTCCTTAGTCTTCCATTTCTGCATCGAATGACCCTTCATTTTTTTTCTATATTGTAGAACGACACATTTATATATTTGCAAGATATTAGAAGTCATTTAAAGGAGACAAACTCAATTTTTGTTAGTAATAGCCATTCTTGCCACTATACCTGCAAGTCAAGAAGGGATGCATTTACTTTTTAAAGCATTTTGCACTTCAGGTATGAACTGGAAGGAACAGAGCTAACTGATTTTCGGAGAAGGTCGATGACTTGTTCCTACTTAAAAATGCCCTCAAAACTGACGACAACCTGAACGTTTTCCAGCATTGAAAACAACTTGGCACTCGTTTGCAATTCTGTGATTTTTCCTCCAACTTCTGGGATGTGGCTGTACAAAGGTCGGCTAAATTATGACCATGAAAGCAAAACCCTAACGAAGTACACTGAATGCAGAGGAAAATTGGAGATTGCTCGAAAAACAAAACAAACCTATCCCCAGAGCACCTAGACGAGGTGGTGTAGTTACAGTTCAACAAGGCTTGCATTTGGTTCATGGAAATTTCGGTTCCAATGGAGGATGTTGTCCTGGTTTTCGCGAGATTTATGTAAATGAATTAAGTCAGTTGTCATAGGCTTATCAGCTGGGATATGTACTGGATTCTGAGAGATTTGTGTTGTTCACAAATACACGCTTTTTCATTTGGATTTATGGGCGTGAGTTAGTCCAATTACGTGAGATGGTTCGTGGTGTTTAATTTATAGACCGTTGCAGAATATGAAGCGGGTATTAAACCTATCAATTATGAAACAATCACTATAGTCATTTTGTTTGATATTCTCGAGTAGGATTTTTTCGTGCTGTCTACATGACAAAAATTTATATCCAATTTTTTCAATCTTTATAGTTTTTTTCTTTCAAAAAGTGCGCTAAAGATGTGGAAAAGTGGGAAGGCATAAATAGACCTTTGAGCATCCAGCAAACTAGTTTTTGCGTAAAATATCTCACGAGGTGAAGCTGTACGAACTGCCATAGGGTTCTGTACAATGTCCCTGGATTCTCTAGTCGTGTGCAGAGCAGTTTCGACGAAGTGAATCACCATCTTACGCAGTTTCTAAACGGATATGGTGACTTCCGCTACTATCTTCATACGTTTGGCAGAGCAAACTTACCGAAGTGCTCAAAGTAGTATAGGAAACGGTTCCAGTCTGATGTCCTTGATGTCCAGAGGAAGGATTTCAGTTAGCAATTCAGTTTTGTTTGGCTGGGAGTGCGACATAATTTGAGGTTTGGAGGCCGTCAATCAAATTTCTTCCCCCAGTAAAAATATAATATTTGATGAAATACCTGGGCCTTGCGCAGCGATGCAAGAAGTACTTTACCCCATCGGATTTAGCGCCCATCTCAAAGCTCATATCAGACATAGATTTGATTATAGATTCGTATATTTGGGTAGTGACGGGATGCACGGTATTGTTCGCATTGGACAAAGTTCAAAAGAAGGCTTTCAACTCTTCTGTGATACTAAGATAACTTCTAAAATCAATTCTCTGGAAAACGGACGCAATATTTCATGTCTTACGGTCTTTTATCATTGCTTTTGTGGATATTGCTCCAATGAAATCTCCGATCTGATTCCTTTAAAAACGTTCCCTCTGAGCTTCTGACTATATCAGAAAAATAAAAAATGTAGAATTAGTTGGTAAAGTGTGGCTCGGATTATCAATTTGGAGTTCGAGAATAAAGTAAAGACACTTCCGGTAGTAGATGAAGTTTAAATTTCTGAAATTTCACTGATTTTCTGTCCCCAGAAAATCAATCGAAGAATAATAAAACTCATTATAATCAATGAAATGGTAATACAAAAGGTAAGGTAACAGATAATGTTAATAATATTGTATTGCAGATGGCATTATATCAGAGAAATTTGTGTCACTTTATTCATTTGTATCTTAATTTTCAGCGAAAGTAGAACAAAGGCACATAATGGCAACTTTACTTTTACACTTTCATTGTCTTCAGTGAATTAATGAATGAATAATGTACCAAAGAGTAATGCATAAATTTTCAATCACATCCCTGTATTAAAATTCATTGATGTTGGGAATATATAGTAGTGAAGATATGTTCATTACTTCATTAATGAAGTAATGAATACATTTCGTACTGGGAATGTGACCAAACCCGGCGATAGCTTCCAACTTGTGTTCTGTCGCATACAAAGCAAATTAATTGACACACACCTTATATAGTTTGCACTAATATTCTTCTGAAATTATTCACAAAGATGGAAAATTTGTGATTACTCGGGGCAGACAGTGCCAGGCAGGCTGTGAAATTGATTTGCTGTGCTCGAAAAACTTTCTATTTCCACCTAGACAGAAATATTCTATTCATATGGACATTTTTCAAATGCTTTTTGAAGTGAATTTCACTTCAAAAATTTAATTCAATTTAAAATATTTGTGTCTACCAAGTGTTTCCATTTTATGTTATGATTTAAATATTTCTTTTTTTTCGTTTGCAAAACGCTTTAATGTGTCTTTAAATGTGCTATTGTCGATTTCATTAAAAAAAACCACCCGCATAAAAATAATTTCTGCTGAGTAATCCAGACATTTCTCTTAATAATTGAAGATGAAAGGTAACTATAATTTGTCAGGAGGTAAATTGGTGTTCACATTTCCATCAAGTACAAAACTTTCTTGAACACGCACTCAGCCGTATTACAAGCTCAAAAGTGCACTCACGAGCAATTTACCAAACTGCCTGGAACAAGAAAATGTTTGTTCTTGAGTCCTCATTTACCACGGTACCCACACCATTTATGATCCCCTGGAAAGTAAAAGCTTTAGTCTTTCTTTACACCGCACTGACCCCATCCCTTCCACTTGAGTAATGTACTGTGAACTCCTTATCGCCTCGAGGGTTGTTCTAAGTACCTTACCAATAAGGAAGCTCAGCCTGATGTATGTTTTCGGGCGAAAACCGGGTTTCTTTTGTTCCCTGCATTCCTTCGAATCACATATCCGGGCCAGGACCGGGAGTAACATTTTATGATCGACATACGTGTTACAACAAGGAAATTCAATTTAACTTTGGCAAAGAGCAAACAAGCGATAAAGACTGAATACCAACCAGCACCTTCAGCTCCTCCGGTTAGATGAGTATCGCGCCGGCAACAAACTAGGTGATTCGTGGATAAACCACTTCAAGACTAGAGGACGGCATCCTTTTCCGTTTTATCTAATTCAATTATCTTCGCCTGGAGGTAACGAGGGGCTTGACGCTCAGCGCATAGGTAAACTCGACTTCTTCTGAAATTTTTATTACCCATCACGTCGTAGAAGTGAACTGCATTTGGACAGCATGGCAAAGCGAAATTTAGTTGCCATCATCCGGACTGACTGTATAATCCCGGGAAGACTATCAAACGGTCGAACCAGAGAGGATCAGGAGTAAGAGCTTAAGAGGATTTCAAATTTTTAAACAGGTGACAAATAGCAATTTTCTGCAACTGTCACATCACTCACCTGTCTCAGGAATTTTCTCTCTGGCTTCGTACTGGGTGAACAACAAACTGACAGGACAGATAATTTGTGCTCTGAAGGTTAGCAACTTTTGGATCTATTTCCAAGAGAAATTTCCAGGTAAGGTGATACCGAAGTCAGATGTTGTTTGGTTAATATTTAAGGTGATTTTTGGCGGCATGTAAAAATAATCCAGGTTGAGACTGGGTACCATCTGCCTACATAGGTAACTTGGAAATCCTTTATCAAATTTGACACTCTTTTACTTAACCATGCGACGTTGTTGTGTTCATTCACACCATTTCTAATTTTAAGTTTTTATTTCCGACCTAGTTCAAAGTGAAATCGAGATACCAACCAAGATACGGACTCGATCTAATAGAATTTCACTAGTCCTATAAATAAAGCCTTTGAGAATTTCGAATAGCATTAATCACTGCTGCAAGAATTTGCAGTTGGATAACATGTGATACCTTCGCACCGTCGAGCGGAGCGATTGTCTGAATTCTTGAAAGAAAAATCATTTCCTTGGTTTCCCTACCACTTCACGTAAATTGCATTCAAATAGATCTGAACTGAGGAGTAGTGCTCTGCGGGCCGCAACACTGATGGAGTTGTCTCTGATAGTCTGATGCCTTGATGCTTTCACATTTAATTTAATCGAAATTAAATGAACCCTTTATTTCGTTTGTCTCTGTGTAATTCGTCTCTCTGCCTGTCAAATCGACTGAATAAATTGCGAGTGAGCGCATTGTCTTGGAAACTTTTGTCATTGTTTTGAGTCCAGAAAGTTTTGTATTGCTGTTTGAAATACCCGGTAAGTTACACCTTTGGGTTATTGAACCTGTGTCTATCTACTTTATTTATAGTAGATAGTGTATAAGTTTGGATTGAAACAAATTAAGGCACTGAAATTATTGAGCCATAAGATGGAGTTTCAATGAGAGGTACGTAAATCCAACCTTGCGGACAGGTCTTTGATTTGCGCCGCTATCTAAGAGCAGGGTTTTACGTAATAAAATAATTTAAATGACTCTAACAATATGTGTTTCTGTAGGGAGGTGTTTTATCTTAAAGATATTATTTCTAAACAATTTTAATATGTAGAAATGTCGTATTATTATTATTTTTAGTCCGCTAATATTAAGTCGTGTCATACGAAAAGTTTGTGGTGATTATTTTTCAAAATTATTGAGCAACAAAAAGCGATTGTTTGTTTGATATAACTGGTGATGTGGCAGCTCTAGGAAGGCGTTTCCAATTTGGTCTTTCATTTTTATATGGAGTTAGAAGGAACACTTCTCTAACTCGGCAATTATCGTAGGCAAGGTACCAACGGATAGGAAACGTCTACCAAGACGTTGCCCAAATATCTCAACGTTTAAAACTATCCGCCAAAGAGCAGCAAAGGAACAAATGGTTGTTGGATCGTAAAAATAACGATAGTGAATTTATTTATCTATTTATCTAGAAAATTTGTCCACCCTTTTTACTAAGTCATCCTTGTGAATTGGTGAGAAGTGACTTTCACCATTTAGTTTTGGTTCAGAGATTTGTTTAACAGCATCGGGCTTGGCAAAAATACCGCATGTTTCCCTCCCCCGAGCATGTAAGGTCAAACACTTGCTCTTTTTTAGGGTTCGGTAGTCAACAAAGAACCCTCATACTCTCATAGTTTCGGCATGTCCGTCCGTCTGTCCGTGACTTAGACTATAATTTGGCAAGGGTATACATACATATTAATCACGCCGACAAAGTGGTAAAATAAAATCTTGAAAAAAAATTTTTTTTTGGGTACCTCCCCTACACGTAAAGTGGGGATGAATTTTTTTTTTCTCGTCTATCTCATGGTGTGGGATGTCGTTGGATAGGTCGCTCAAAAATATTGCGGGTGTTTGAAAACCATTTTTTGATTCAGGGATCTGTTTGCGAATTATTAAGCTTTAAAGTGCTAATTTTTGTTAGAGTCAAGTGTCCCCCCACCCTGCCTATTAAACGGTTATTTCTGGAAATGTGAAAAAATTCACGGCAGTAATATATATATAACGAAGTTAAAAGGAAAACTATCACAGCTTAGTAGGCTTTACAAGTTAACGAGTAATAGTCGACCAACGAGTAAAAAAGAAAATTTCATTTCATTTCGTGTCGGTGTCGGTCCTTCTATTCATTGTGGTTGTAGTGTTATATATGTATAGAGCCTCAAGTGTCGTTCTCTTGTATACGTTAGGTTCTTTATGTAATATTTTAACTTCCTAAAAATTAGGTTTATGATTGTTTCTAATGCAATGGTCTGTTAAGGCTGTTTTCTTAATAAATTTGTTTTTTAAATCGGATTCATGGTTTGCTGAACTGTTTTTCAAATATTGTCCTGTCATGCCCACATATTGTTTCTCGTACGATTCCCGTAGTCTCCCCTGACGAGGTATTTCATATACGACATCACTGCTGTTTTCTCTGGGAATTTTGTCTTTGACTTTGCTGAAAATTGTCCCAATGCCTTTTTAGTTTCCAATGCGATTCTAATTTGGTCATTATGTGTTTTAATTAATTTCTTCATCCGAATGATTTTTACATTCTTCCTATGGAATCTAAATTTGATAACATCCAGGACTCTGCTCACAAAATTTTTGGCTGTTTTCAATATTCGATGCTTAGGATAATAAGAATTGAAATTGAGTAATCTCCCTGAGGCTGTGGATTTTTGATACCAGTCAACTATTTGGCCATCTTTATCATGAATAACTCGCACGTCTAAATAAGAATTACTATTGTTCTTTTCCTCCTCCACAGCAAACTATAGGTGGCTATTAAAACTATTTAGTAATTTTAGTGTATCTGTGATTTATTCTTGTGGCAAAATTGCAAAAATATCATCTACTTATTTCGTCAAAACCTTTGGAGTAAAGGGTAGTTTGTTTGAAATGTCATTTAATAGTTCTTCTATAACCAAATCTGCCAGGATCGGAGATAAGAGGCTGCCCAAG
>QYTT01084894.1:35700-49524 GCA_006980735.1 Dasypogon diadema
TGTGCTCTTCCGATCTGAATTTTACGTGCAGTCACAGGGCGTGTTTAGATAACAAACTTGAACGAAAACAAATGAAATTGTTTGCAAGCAAACAAACAAACAATGCGAACAGAAGATAACTTATTGTTGCTGTGTAATGGAGGCCTGTTTTGCATCCACCTGCTGAATGCGATGCAGATGATCATTTTGAATGAAAATCACCGGAAGCAAGTTCGATTGAAAGCAAGCATCAGGAATGCTGAACTTTAGAAATCCTTGTTGTCCTGTCCTGTCCCGCATTGTGACATGTGCTGTATGCCGCACATTATCTGCCTGGCACAACAACAGAATAAAGGACGAAGGAAGTTACGTTGAAGGAAATCGGGAAAGCAGGAAGTTTATCATATCCGTTCTGACGGTCAAAGTCCCTTTTACCAGAGATATATAGGATTAGCTTATTCGACCGAAAAGAGCCATTCTACATACGTGTCCATACAGTCTGCCGACTAGGATGCCGCTTCCACTAGAACAGAAGAATATTTAAATGGATGCTGGGGACAGTATTGTTCGAAGACAAGGGCAATTTTAAATGAAAACGGAGTAGAAAAGGGAAGGATTCTACTTTACCTTTTAAGAAATGAGACTGTGACGTGATCAGTATTAGTTTTCGGGCACATACTCCGGTTGGTTGGAGTATACTTCGTGAAATAAGGATGGATATTTGAGTAGCTTACATTGCTTGGGGTTATGCAAGCATAAACGATTTCGCAATTTGGGCTTAAT
The DNA here is from genome assembly GCA_006980735.1 of Dasypogon diadema. Taxonomy (NCBI): domain Eukaryota; kingdom Metazoa; phylum Arthropoda; class Insecta; order Diptera; family Asilidae; genus Dasypogon; species Dasypogon diadema. The sequence continues at coordinate 36,463 of QYTT01084894.1, forward strand.
TTAAAATATTCAAGTTCTTAAAGCATCCAATTTTTATTAGATAAATTCGACGTGTAAAGTTCTTTCAAAAACTGAGACCCACTGACTTATTGCGAAAAGGAGAAAAATTATTGATGCTAAGTCGTTAGTGAAGGCTTTAAACTGCATTGAAAAAAGGAGAATATCGATTAAAGAAGCTAGAAATAAGTTTTTCATTGTGAAGGGTGTATTGAATGACATATAATTAACAAGCTTTCCTTGTGAGAAAAATTCTGAAATTTAAATATCGAAAAGATTATAAGCACAACTCTGTTCGTCATTCCCCTTATTTTTTTCAAGTGCGCTATAAGATGATGCTGCAAGAAATCTCTTTTAATTATAGATTAAATTTTGAAAACTGAGTTGACTTATCTTTGGGGGATGCAAAAAGGATTCACGTTAATAGTTTACTCCTCCACCACAAGGTCTTGCCTGGATCAGCCGGAACTTTAATTTACTTACCTGGTAAAAGTGTAGTCTACGATCATATCCGAAATGTATTGTAGTCGCTGTATTCCATAATTACGGGGTCTAGTCTTGGCGGTTTGAGTCATGCTCCACGCAAGACAATGATATTCTCGTAATCTAGGGATGAAAACAGCTCCATCTCTTGAATTCGGCGAATTCGCCTTATACGATTTCTGGTGGCGGAAATACAGTGAATGCTTCGCATGCCTAGCATCCACTGCGGCGCTTTGACAAGTTTATTGAATACTTGCCATGTAATGACCCCTGTTGCAGTGAGTGAGAAGAGCGATACATACGGTGCCTAGGTTGGTCTAAGTTCTACTTTTGCTCCGCATTGAAAGCAGCAACTAACAGGTTACTTTGCTAAATCCAAAATAAGGTTAGTGATTTAAATACCAGATACAAAATGAGGCATGGGATCTCCGGTGGTAAACAGCACGGGCCACCGGGACGTCGCAGGATGGATGGGGCATGGCAAAGAGAAAGTCGCTTACATTAGGCCTCCACCCCCCACCGTAGCACAGGTAGGTGAGTGGAGCACCTGCATCTGGGCTTCCCTTCCTCCTTATTTTTTGTCTCTTTTTTCTTTTTCTTTTTTTCAGTACTCCCTTTCATTCATTTTTTTCTTTTTCTTTTTATATTTTTTGCTTCTATCCCTCCTCCCGTTCCTTCCTTTCCCTCCTTTTTTAGTAACCGGTATGATTTTTTTGTTAATGATGTGCCACTCTCTCCGTAATGCTAGCTGCAAGCATGCCGGCCCCCCCGAAGGTGTTAGCCGGGGCTTCGATGCCAAGACTTCACGCCCTTCGCAGCATCCCAACCAAAGTGCATTGGCCATTACAAATGAGACAAGTTATGTACAACTGATTGTATCCGCTACTACATCCTTAATTACCTGTGAGCGATATCTTGAAGAGAGCCTCTAACCCACTACCGAAACTGGCAGGAAACAATGTAGAAAACTTAGTTTCAGATAAAGCGAAGAACCAGAATTGTAACTTACCTTTAGGAACTGGTGCGAGATAGAATAGTTAACACTGGAAAAATTAACACAACTACTGAGCTTTTAGGCTTTAGGGATTTAATTGTTTAAAATATTTGGATTTTTTGAATTTTTTAAAATATTTGGATCTTTTGAATTTTCACTCCAATCTTAAGAAATATTCGGATTAGCAAGTAATTTTTGTATTCCAGGGATTAGAATTAAGGGTAAGCTAATCTTAGCATAGGAAATAGGCTTAAAAAACTCTGAAAATGAAATTTTCAATTGTAAACTGTCGAGGATCACACACATTAAAAGAATACACCAATATAGAACTCTAGAGAACTGCAGTATTTGCCTGGAAATTCGTATCCTTTTTTTATTAGGATTTGATTGGAAAATGGTAAAAGGGAACTTACCTATCCTACAACTTCCTGCATGGAAATTATAAAGAACTGAAGTAACTTATATACTGGCGAGTTTATGATCCCGAGAACTGAGAAAAAAACAATTTTTAAGGCAATGAAGGCTGCCCATTTAGGTTGTTCAGAACCCAGAGATCATCATCACTGAAAAAGGATATCTGATAAATATGAAAATGATGCTCCGAACCACGTGGAATAGGAAATGTTAAATGAACGGTCACAGTGAATATTTTGATTTTCCCACATAAGAAAATAATTCTCGAAAATGCCAAAATATTCTATAGATAAAATTCCACAAGATTCCACCAGAATTCGGAATAATTACTACTGGTCATGTTTTGGAGAAATTAAAAGTAGTGATCGCAGAAAAATGTCATAGAATGATCAAGAAGAGGTGTTGTTTCACGGTGATAATGTGCAAGAGATGTTACTCAGCAAAAATTGGCCAAACCGAGGTTTCGAGATTTCTTTGGATCCATCCTCCCTCAGATAATTGATAAAAGTTATGCTTTGATTCCAAGTGCAATACATTTCGTGAGTCCTTCACATTCTTCTCACTTTTTCTAATTAACAAACTATCATCGTTCAAGATATAGCTAACCATTTAATGAATCCAATTTTATCCTTAAAAGTATCATTTAAAGGTAAGCCAGGATGAACTTAACTCAACAGTTCTGAGAATATAATTTATGGAAATTCCGTGCCCGTACAAAATTTGCATTAAATAAACAGAATCAAATAGCAATCAGAGAACAAATTGCAGACTTGTAAGATACAGTGCAGGAGCTCTTTGAAATGTCTAAGACTCAAGAAGATAGAGAGTAAGGAAAGCCCGTAAGTATACCCCCTGAAAACATTCCGTGCAAACAGCTTGTTTGAACGGAGCAAACTGTTGCATTCGGTAATACAAACAAATGTTATTTAAATTACGAACCTGTTGGGGTTGAAGGGAATTCACTTCATCATCCCTTCGTCCTGGTAAAGATATTCATTCTCTGACAAGTACACATGTGTACGAAATGGTATTATATTGTACGAATATATGCGCGGCCACTATTTGCAGGAACCCAGACTGGACTGCATGGACTTACACGAACGTAACCACCAATGAGTAAGGGAATGGAATGCAATTCCAGCACTAGATAAAAATGTAAAATGCCTTTTGTCTACAGGCATGTGATCCTTTGTGCTACAGCTATCAACAGACAATGCCGAAAAGATAACGATTCTCCAGCATCCGGCCATTTGCAAAGGCCTGAAATGGTTTCTTCGTATACGTTCGGATCCATGAAAATTACACATATCCACTAAAAATTGCTCTTGTAAATGAAAGGAAAGAAATAAATTTGCTCGGGTTGTGTAATGTGTCCTTCTGCAGACACTCCATAATTTATTGAAAAGACAAAAAGGCAATTTTCGTTAATTCATGTAACATGTAAACAACATGTAAAATTACATTGATGCGTGTTTAACACTTAATTTGATGTAAATAAGTGATACAAACGGGTTTTGTAAGAATTCAGAAAAATTAAAAGTAAAGGGTGCACTCTGGTTTGATTTAATTGGGTGGCGTATCCAATCGTTCCCCGAATTCAGCATCCTTTTTACACAAAAACAACTAAAACAGCAACATACTATCTAATCCCGACTACTGATAAGGAGATTGCCAGGAAAATCTTTGTCTCCCAGACGGAACCTATCTCCTGCTATTTGAAAGATGCTCTGCTAGAGTCCACCAGAGTATTTCATGGCCAGTAAGCCAGGAATCACAATTAAAAACAAAAGAAGAAAAAATGTTACCCTAGCATAAAGACTTATATGAACGTAGTTGAGGGAGTCGGACTGGACTTGTTGGCTACTGAAACCTTCAGTGGCGATCCAAGAAGTCATCCTGGAATCCACAGTTTCCCTGAAAATGGACCGTGACCTTAAATTTCATATGAGATCATTTGCACCACTTTCTCAAATCATTAAACCATGACCTGGTTGACCAACTCTGGGAGGTAGCCCAGCTACAGATGATACCGAAAGAGAAAATTCTGGTCGGATTTTTGAAGGATCTTCAAGATTTTGAAGGCACATAGTGACGGTTAATCTATTGATTGAGTAGAAAATTGGATCAGAAGGGCTCGGATTTTATCAGCAACGTTATTAGTTTCATCCCGGGTAGTGACTAGTATGATGAATATTTTTTAGTTTATTGTGTCCCATAAGGAAACACGTGGGTTTGGGTCGAGAAATCTGGATGGGTAAGCAAATAGAAATACTAACATGAGTGGTCTTAATACCAGTACACCGCAGAAGTATGTTTCTTTCTGTAGTCAGAAGCAGGTTCTCAAACAAATCGATGAAGTCAGTTTGGAAAAAAAACAGGAAACGCCAATCATCGAGTATTTAAAAAAAAATAAGAGTATGCCAATCAACTGATGATGGCAATCCACACATTTACATGAAATTTTTCCTGAAATTTAATATGATAAAGACCCATATTTGAAGATTTCTGAGGTTTTTAATGTTCGTACGTGTGAATTACACCTCCTAGCTCGCTTTTACTAAAGCAAGATTTCTGTGACCTCCATAATTTCCTGGGAAGAGAAGACAAAAGGGATGTTCTAGTTCCTGTAGATTTTTTACTTAATGGAAGTGATGCGGATATATTTTTTCAATTCTTCCAAACTAAGCTCTTAGACAATCCCAAGTGGCAAGAAATGATTTGAGCAATAGTGCTAGAAGCTTGAGTGGTCTCAGGTACGTCTACCTCTTTTCCAAACCTCAAAATTGAATTAGTCAAAGACCTTTGGGTCCCAAAATCTGAGCATCCGGTAGTTTTGCCTTGGCTACAGAAGACATCTTTTCTGATTTTGATAAACAGCAGCATGAATGTTTTCTTTGCAGAATCCGTAAACAAAATGACATCAATCACCATCACCACTATCACCGCAAATATCAGATTCACCAGGAGCGGCTCCACCGAACATCATAAAACATGCTTGGGTAATCCTGCTTTATACCTCGACGAAACGGGTTGGCAGACAGTACCTGAATCTAATGTTTAATTAGCTGCGAAGAAGCTATATAGATTGCCCTGACGAACACGATCCAAACGGATCTACAGCGGTCAGGAGATATTTGTAACTGATGTTGTTAAAAGATTTATATCAGAGGGACAATTGCCATTGACAACTCGGAACGAATGCAGTAGTCAACCAGGTCTTTCGGCTCAGCATATCATGGATACTCCTACCTACTACACAGTAAGACTATTTCGATCCTATAATCGACGATATCACCAAAATTGGAGTCGACTCAATTGCTTTGCAGATGATTTTACAGTCCACAAATATCTATCCTTTGAAGGTTTGCCTTCTTTGGTAACAGGTGGCGTCACAAACCGTCGGCAACTAAGGGGAAAATCTGTGAGACCGTCTGTCACTGAACTGAAAACTTTCTGCAGGTCAGGAATCAATCAATTCCTGAAAGCTATAAAGAACTCTGGATCTGGAGTCAGTCAGAGGTTCGAAGCCCAAACCATTAAAACATTTCTCTATGGTTAGATGAACTTAAAACAATCAAAAGGTGAAGAAACTTGATAATAGGGCGATCAGGAAATTTCAGTTTATATTTTCTCTCATCGTTAAGAGTTTTTGAAACGATTTTGATGGAAAGTTTGTCATTCCGATGCATTTCTTTGCTATAAATAAGCACAAGTCTCGAAAGAAATTAAAACTTGTGTATACAAAAGAATGTCATGCCACCATCATAGAGTACCGTTCAAGTCCATTGTAACACCATAAATTCCAGGTGACAAATTGCCCAGGACATGAAAACAGAACAAAAGCGAGAAGGACAGTTTTATACCACCATCCAGAGGGAAGCAATGCACCACCACATATGGTCTCCGCTCAGTACAATCAACAAAAGGTCATGATTCAAAAGTTTTCCAGTTACGAAAGAGTTTTTCGGTTTCCTCCTTCGGGAGATTATACCCCGATATATGCTGGATATATTTATTGGCTGGATATGAAGTTATCGAAGAGAAAAGAAAAAGTTGTAAAAGTTTTGGTCTCCAAGGTTTTCCGTGGACTATGATAAAGTGGACGGTAACAGGAAGATGTATCTGATCCAGTGCAGGCATAGTTATGTAATCAAAAACAAATCCAACCTTTGACCAGTACTTCAGGTCAATGTTAAGCATTTAGCTCACGTAGATTCAGACAAAGCTAGAAAGTTTTCACTGAGATAAAGTTTCCCTCTGTGGATATATATTCACGGTCTTGACCATATGCTCCTTGCAGGCGAACTTCTGAGAAGGGATCAGGTAGAAAATTTTAAGTTGTGTAAAATGCCTGGGCGAATAAATGTCACGAATGCAGTTAAATAGAACTGGTCCGTGGTCAGAAGTCATCCTGGAATGAATGAAAATCGGTTTGACTTCTTCCTAAATATAATTGAGAATAAAAATAGTAAAATAAAGTTGCAAATTATGGGGTTAAATTTTCTATTGTGGTGACCGCATTTCGAATACCAAAGCCGAAAACATCTCAATTCATGCCTGAGTGTGGTGGATACAGAGATTTTAAAACAAAAATACATAATTCTTCGTTCGGAAGACTACCAGTAGCAATTACTACTGATAACATGATATTATACTTTCTCCGAATACGAAATAGATTGGGTTTGTTGTTTTTCCACCCGAAAGACTTCAATTTTCCATTCGCTTATAATACCATATTAGGTCAGGCAGAGAGGGTATTTGGTCCTTAAAGAACCTTTTTGTTTTTAGGCAGTTCACCAGGATGTGTCCCACAGTCAGGGCAGCCTGCCAGTCGACACAGCCAGACCTGGACAACTGATCGAATATATGCTTATGCGTTAGCCGTGTATGTCCCTTGCGTAAACGAAATAGGATGGTACCCTCTCTGCGCGATATATTTCCCCTCTATTTTGACAGTTTTATTGTATTCCATTGTGAGGAGAGGAATATTGTGTCTGTAACCCATTCCTCCTCCATTCGCTTGATCCGTTTTTGAAGTGCTCTCCTGGCTAGAAAAAACATTATTGGGGTCCCCTCTTGTCTTGTAGTGGGCTTGTGAGGATCTTAGCCGTCCTGTCCATATACCGACATCAGCCGACATCCATTGCAGTCGACTACGAAAGAAGGAATTGGGGGGGGGGGGAATTTACGTTATGGGATGTCCGTGGTCTGGGAGGGGTCTCAAGTTTATCTGAATAATATACGTTCCTAGTTCTCTAATTTTTCTCAACGTTAGCCGTAGGGTTGATTGGTGCCTACAGTTGTCGGGGTTTGCTTCCTCAAGCGTTACAATGGTCTGGTGATGTGGCTGGTTTGTGTCAATGATGTCTTTTGCCGCCAAATTAGTCTAGGCTTTGCTTTGAATTTCTGATACCATTGGAAATCCCATTTCTATTCGAAGTTTTTATTCAGTTTTTACTACTTCTGTAGCCGTCGTGAGAATGGCATTTATTAAAACATCTAGGTTTTAGATTAAGACAACGCTGGTATTTGCCCAAAGGTCTATGAAGGATTGAATTTGTCCCGCTAGTAGAGATCTTGCTGCATATATGGTGGACTGTAAAGGTGCTTCTATCGTTCCTCTGCTAAGAATTTTATTGTTTTCTTGGCATTCGGTAGCACCCAAAACTCTTTGCTCTTTCCCGCAATCGGAACCATATCCTATAGTTGACGATGATAGTTGTTTGCCCTTTTGTAAAACGAAATATTTCTAGCTTATTGCACCCATTTCCTGTCTCATTTTGGACTTAACATACGCGTCTTTAATATTTAAATGTTTATATTACTGTTAAGTCTATACCAGGCTCAATCAAAAAGAAGGTGCCGGGTCGAACGGTAAGACTAGTGAAATAGTTTAAAATATTTTTTTTAAATAAATGTTTAAAAGTAACAAAATAAAAACGAACGAAAATAAATTTCAGAATAAATAATTCAAGTTATTCTTCGATATTCTCCACCCTGGCCCACCCTGGCCCTGCTGCCTCCATTCGTTAATCTCACAATAAATTCTTTAACGCACTGCAATTAACGCCAGTGCCTATTGCTTTTGCCACCAGACCATTAGAAATTCTAATGGGAAATAAACTGAAGCCAATATCGCGTACAATTTAAAATTTTCTGACGAAAATCTCTATTCTCAGATAAAGTTCAGAAAGAATTTCTATTTTCTCCTTATGTTCTATACAAAAAATTATAAACTTACCCAGACTAGTAGTAATAAGATTAAATAAAGTTAGTTTGGATGATAAAGAAATAGAACAGCTCAACAGCACTTTGAAGATGTTAAAAATCAACGCTTCCCACGTCTGATACAAATCTATTCCTATAATAAAAAAAAGTGATTACCCTTACACCACAATGTTCTTCCTTTTGCATTTAATAACATTTCTGTATAAGCACGTATTAAAGCAGACACGTAGTAAAGGAGCCGTTTTGTCCGTAGAGCTGAACAATATAAAAATGCCAAAGACTTTCTATTCGTAAACGATATCGCCACTAAAAGGACACCAATAACGTCCAAATGTGTCCATGTTGAAGATTTCCCTTCCAATTTTATATATTCATTTCAGATAAAAAGCCCAGATATTTCTGTTCGCAATCTTATTTTCCTGGCAATAATAAACTTGAGGCCATGCGGAAAAAACAATAAAAGATGCGAAGGGCATTTCAAGGTTTCTCGTAATGTGGCCCGGATCCTAATGAAGTTTAACCTCTGGAACAAGTTTTGGTTACCTTAATTTTATCGTTCCTGAACGCCCTGAGATCTGAGAAAGTAATTAGTAGACATATTCTTCAGAGTTCCCTCCGAAGTTCTTAGGTTTATCGGGATTTTCAGGACCTTGTGGTGTGAAAAGGATTTTTCACTGATACCAAGGGTTCCTACATAATAAATCGCAAAACTGAAATGCTTATTACTTAAATCTCAGTTAAAATGGAGTGGAAATTTGTACTACAAAATTATGCGATAAACCAGTAGACAAAACCAAAATAAAGAGGCGAATTCCTTATTCAACACTAGGAGCAGTGCTATTATATTTTGAACGCTTCTGTTATGAAAACTGTGCAAGATTTATCGAAAATGTTTTCAACAGATCTGGAAAACAGTGGGAGAGTTTCTTGCGAAGAAAAGAAAAGTTGTTCGAATAATTTTTAAACAATGGGGGTTGGAAAAACCATTTGCTTTTTCCCTTAAGTATTATAATAAAAAATATTAGAACTGGAGAGCAGTGGGAATAATAATAACGTTAACTTTCGCAGTAAAAATAAAAAGTTTTTAGAATTCAGACATTTTAAAATTAAATAAAGGAACTTAGATAGCTTAAGGAGGAAAATGTTTGATTGGTGTACGAGTTTTTAATAGAAAGACAGAATGAAATGGAACGTTTTATGAATTTTTACAGACTGATTTTTTTCTTTATTCGCTATGTCCGGTTGGTCTAATTGACTTCTGTAATGCTCTTAAGTTACATGTAAATTAATGCGATGATATTACGTTTTAAAAACTACTCCTTTTTTTAGTTTATTTTTAATAAGACAATAATTTCAACATAATTTCAAAAATGCGCGTAACTAGCAACCCCATCATCAAATATAGAAGAAAAATATAAAAACAAGATATAGTATTGACTTTAAAATAAAGAAATACATAAAAATTATAAGAAAGACAAGAAACTGTAAAAGTAAAATAAAAGACACAAAATAAACTATCAAAAACTAAATACAAAAATGACACAGTATGCACATAAACAGCTCTACAAAAAGAATACAAATGAGAATTAACTTAGCAAATATAACTCTACCTAAAAACCAAACTATTTCAAAAATGTTTAAATAAAAAATTCAAAACGTGAAAATACAGCAAAAAAACAATTTCCACAACAAATGTTGACTGACCAAACAATTACTGCCAAAGGTGAACGCTCGAACAAAAGTCCAACTATTTTGAATTTAAAAATCCAAAAGTTTAAAATATCGCAAACCGAACGAGAAATTTTATGACATTAGAACAGAGTCCCGCGAGACTGTTCCATAGAGTCGCTAACATCTATAAGGTGCACCCTCGTCCAACCCGCGGTTCCTGCAGGGCTCCAAAGCGGGTAGAAACCAGCCCCATGAACAAGTACAGCAGATACCGCAGCCTGCACTACTAGCGAAAGGCCAACCTTCCATTCTGTATAGACAACAGCGGCGGCCACATGCAGTTGAATATGACCTCCTTCGTTCCCAGATATTCGAGACGCAAACAACTTCTACAATCTGGTAACTAAGATGGACTTAAGGACCCGTGTGTATTAGTTTATTGTATCGGTGGTGTGATGCCCACTCTCCACCCTCAAGCAGTAGAGGTGTATCATAGACTTGCCCAGCATAATCACATTTCTGACCAACTAATTCACTCCATTGAAGGTCCTTAGCCACAGGAAAAAACGATGTCCTGGTGATGCCAAATTATGGGTGGACCAACAGGCACATGCTGCCAACGAGGTCCATGAGTCTCCGAACACTGGGCAAGAAAATTACCTGTGGAACAGGGTGTCATCAGAGGAACTGCATAGGTAGGTTAAGTATTGCCCAGCATTATCACGGATAAAATACTAACATCTACCCCATTTCATTAAACGGTTAGACATTTTGATTTGCTTGGATTCAATTTTAAATTATTTTGACCATCGCTGTACACTGAATATAATGAATGGAGGCCCAAGAATTGATCCCTTGTGTTACGCGGCACGTGATCAAACGAGGGGTAGAGAAGGTATCTTGAATTTTTACAACCTGCTCACCCTCAGTAAGGAAATTATTAAAAAGACAATGCAGATGACGAAAAGGAGAACTCCTTCGATAATTTAGCTAAAAGGTTCTGAAATCTAGCAACATTAGAAAACTTAACTGATCCTAGCAGGCTTATCGGCCTAATTGACGATCATTTGGAGGCTCTGCAGAGACTCCGCAGAGAAAGATTTTGTCCCTCATCCTGTTTCGACGGCCTGCGCTGAAGCCGTTATTGGTAAATTTTCGCCGATCATTAAAGTATATATTCATTTAGCCTCTGTAAGGCGTCTTATGTTGGTGAATGCGCTGCGAATGACTTGTAATAAGTATTGCTATGCATAGGGATACAAAAGATTAGAAGGTCGAGTGAAAGTGTTGGTGCACATCCAGAAGATGGTAGTCTGTTGCACATTCGCACATGTCTGCTCAAAAAGGATTCTCGTAATTTCGCTATTAGACTAAGTCCCTTTTCGAGGATGAAAGGATGAAGGTGGCTCGAAGCGCAGTTATTATACGTATTGATTAATCTACAAAGAATCAGATCACCGATTTCGTTGGAACAATGTCCATTTAAATAGCAGCGATAGAAGAGCGTTACACAAGCAATCCTGCGTCGATTTCCAGGGAATCGATTTTAAGAGGTAGTCACGCCAACTCCAATGATCTTAAGGCCAATATCATACGAGTATCACAATAAAGATTTGGTTTTTAATGGACAAGCGCACTTTTCAACCTATACTTTCCTATTGTCAACCAATATTTTACTGTGACGCACGTCTATTTAGACGCTCGTGTGACAAAAGCTTATTTTTGAATTTTATCCAACGCGGACAATGCCTTACGTCCTATTCTGGCCTAGTATTTCAGTGCCAATCTCTAATATGTTGAATGGAAGTTGGAGGTGCTTAAACAATTTCGTGTTAATATCTCAAAAGCTTTAGACAGAATCGAAGTATATACTATTGGCCTGTAGTTAGAGGGTTCGCATACCTCTCCCTGCGAAGAAAAAATTTGAATAAGAAACGCGCAAAGTACTAATTTCCGTAGGGCTTAAAAGCAGTAGTCCATGTATGCCCGCCCCCTATCCCTCTCCATAACCAATTTTTAACGATCGGACTTATCACGTATATGTGTTCGCTTTAGCAGTCATTACTCATGTAGGAAATACCTTGTGTTCAATCAATGGCATTAAGTGTTTTAGTGTTGACCATTTACTTTACACGCAAACTTTTATTACAGTCGTCCTCGTTTATGACAGCAACAATTGTCGCCGTTGATTCTTGTAATGTCGTGACTAAAAACAGTCCTTTATCAAATGAAACATTCCTCTCCCATTTATGAGATCTTTAATCACATCTGCAACTTAATTATTTAAATTCAGATTAACATCAGCGTCAGCCTTAATGAGACATAAAATCCGACAAGATATAGCCCCAACATTAAGATTCCCATCACAAGTTTAGCACGTGCAATTGGGACGCAACAGGTACACTTCCCCGTCCAAAAAGTGGTGTCGGAATATGCACGTTGTACTCCAATACTTTTTAGTACTTCAGCACTGCCGACGCATATCGTCGCGTAAATCAAGGAAATTTATGGGCAAACCTTAAGCGCTGAGGTAGTAAAAGCTCCAACACTCAATGGGGAGTGCCAACAATTTACGAACAAGAACTGCTCCTGCTCCTTCCACCCTCTGACCGTATGGCAATAACTACCGCCGGCCGGAGCAGTACGCTAGTTGGTTTAATTAAGAGCAATTAATTACAATTAGAATAAATAAAGACTCTTCTGCCTAGACCTGGCTGAATATGAAATTACTTCGGGTCTGTTTGGCCCGACCGACGTTAGGATGCTACGAAATATCTCCGTCGAACACCAAGAAAAAAAATCGGAAAGGAAACCACCGCAGCGCAGCGAACACAAACTTTCCGCAAGAATTTTAAATTGCCCTAGAACCCATGTAAGCTGTTCTGCTGCAACCCCTTGTCTGGGTGAGGAATTTTAAAATATTTATCGCCTTGTTATCGGTGAAGCAGTAAATTTCCCAGGATTTGTTTTTTCTCCCGGAAGGCGAAAACCCTATTGTGTACGCTCCCTTGTAGTAGTACCACTTTCGCGGTTTTTCCCTTCTATTGGAGAATTTTCCTCTCTACTTGTTCCGCTCAGTCTAAGGAAACGGAAAACGACCCACAGAGAGATAACAGCAAAATTATGATGGGAAAGGTTCCGCAATCGCTCCACTTCAGACATAATGAAAATATAAGCAGAGCCAGCTTTCAAGTTAGCGGAAGCGTTTTAGGAAGCGATATCTTCCCTCTGAAGTTGAAAAGTTATCGGGAATTTGTCCGCTATTGACTTATTCA
>QYTT01084894.1:50401-68024 GCA_006980735.1 Dasypogon diadema
TTTCCTCTCTACTTGTTCCGCTCAGTCTAAGGAAACGGAAAACGACCCACAGAGAGATAACAGCAAAATTATGATGGGAAAGGTTCCGCAATCGCTCCACTTCAGACATAATGAAAATATAAGCAGAGCCAGCTTTCAAGTTAGCGGAAGCGTTTTAGGAAGCGATATCTTCCCTCTGAAGTTGAAAAGTTATCGGGAATTTGTCCGCTATTGACTTATTCAAGCTACCGAGTTAATGGATTTGAGTTGGCTTTGGTTTGGTTTCGGGTTTATATGATATCACACCGAAAGATTAAACCACTGATACATTATTAATCGCAGTTCCTCCGCACAGACTATGGAAACTGAGTAAATGTCTGGTAGTTTCCTAAAATATCCTTGATCCCTTATTTTTCTCTAAAACGTGAATAATATGAATTCGGGCCTTATTGCTGACAAGGGCGGATGATAGTTTTTAATTACACACTCACGAACGCAAAAGCATTCTGGCAGGAATGTAACCCAGCCTTGTGAAACACGTGCTTCTGGAGGTTTTGTCCCCTGTTGGCTTGGGTTCGAATCTTGTATAGGACACGGTAAATTATCTGGGTACAAGTGGTTAACACAATTCTAGTCTTTTACTTGCGAAACCACTGGAATGTTGTACAGTTATAATTTCATGCCAAAATTGCGGCTTACTTGAAACATTTGTCAGGTTAAAATTTTCCAATATCCTCTTCCCTTTTTTCGCCTAAACTGTGCTGTGTGCCTCATTGGATTATCCCCTGAGCTTAGCTAATACCTTTAAAAAATCTAACATTCGAAATATCATGTCATAAAAATATAGGACTGTGTGGCAATTATCAGAGAACTTTCCTAACTACCACACAGATAGACTACTTGGAATATACCAAAATATTTCTTAACTCTACAGGCTTGACTGACGGCTTGACTTGCTTATGAAACACGAACAGGGGTTGACTAACAATTTCCTCCGTCTCCACAATCATCTGTCGTACATTCTAATGTGGCCATGGCATCAGATCAGAGCCCACTACATTATACCCAGTATCCCTGCACTAAAGGCAAATCAGCAGAGGTTACTTTGCACCCTCTTGTAAGCAAGATTGAGGCCGACTTCCAATTCAAAGAAATTGCATTGGGTGCCTTTTTGGACATTGAAGGAGCTTCTAACCATACAGGGTATGACACGGTATCAAGGACTCTACGTCGTAAAAAACAGTCTTCGATAGGAAGACAAAGGATCTGAAATTAGAACCATTTACGCATTTTGGATTGAGATAAATTTTTCCAGGGAGGTCACATACCTCGATTCGAGGCTGACCTGAAAGTATTATTTTGAAGAAAAAAAAACTCAGAAAAGCGAAGGTGCTATTGTATCAATGTAGAAGAGTGTGGTATCCTGCCGAGTTCAACGGTAGTTAGACCCATTCTGACATTTGCTGCGTAGTCTGGTAGCCTAAGGTATACCACGCTGATGTTAGGCGGCAGCTGATAGTCAGAGGACGGCGTGTATAGAGATTACACGCGCTTTTTGCGTTATAATCACAGCTGAGCTAGGAACTCTGATGGGACTGCTACCACTAGATCTTTTCATGAAGAACAAGAAGACGGTACGCAGTATGTAGAGGAGCTATGCATTGTACTGAGTAGAAGCATAGGGAAATCCTGGATTAATTAATTGAATCAGGGAACTCAAGATTCCCAACGACAAAATCGAGAGGGTCAGGTTTCACAAAACTTTCATCGACAAGAGAAGGGACCGGGAGATATTTTCATATTCAAATTATGATCATATTAATATCAAAGGCACGGTAGGAGAGGTCTTCTCTGAAAACATAAATTGGTCTTGCTATGTTGGTTGTTGGATAGAAGCACCTCGGCTTTCCAGACTCGAATACTCGCCAAGATGTATAAAAATGCACCTATAACTTCCCATTCATTCGCCTACACCTGTAGAAACCACAGTCAGTCGTGGACCTTTCGCGCCCTCCAGAGTTTATTACCAACTAGGGGCGATTGGTTAACAGACTTTTGATCTGTTGTTAATTTTTATCGGAGTTTCCGTTCCCTTTTGAGAAAGTGTGGGGGCTGACGTTGGCCCTGCTACTGGGCTCATCTAGCGGCAATCCTGCAGAAGTATGCAACAACTTCTTTAATCTTGCCATGAATATGTCAGTTTAGCTCCAACATAGGTCAAATCAAAACCTTTACAACAACCGGAACATATAGCAAAAATGTGGGTGACTGGGATATAACACATTCGCAGAAAATAGGTAACTAGTCTGCTTCTTACAAAAAGCAAAAGTCGATAGTGGAATTATTTTTTTGTTCCACACTTGCTTTACTTTTCCTTTACCTTTATGATACAATCCCCTCACTTTACGTCATAGGATAAAATGAAGTTAACGGTATTTATTAAAATTCCAAGGCTCACTGAAATGTGCAAAATATAACTATCATCGTTTATTACAAATTCGGTTCTGATATTTCCAGAGTCGTCATGTATTTAATTCTAATATTGCCACTATCATCTCATCCTATATCCCATCCCTCTTAAGCAGATGCCGGGAGAAGACTACTCTAAAAATGTAAATGCATTTCGCCCAAAGTTCTCCTTCCAGGGAGCATATTTTTCTACCCTTAACAAACACAACATGTAGCAAAAATGAAAAGTAAATCGCTTCAGCCCTAATTAAACTTTTTTAGAGTAATAAAACTGATTGCCTGCTATGCTGCCACCCATAAACGGGCAGAAATTGTACATGTAATTCATTTTCTGGATCTCTTTCTGTGAAATTTTCTATGATTAATGACAATTTTCTGCATTTTTAATTAACAACTGTGAAAGAAGCTCTTTTCATAAAAATTCTGGAACTAGGTGAATGCTGGCCTTTCATGCGAAGCTTGTATAATATTTTTCCTACTCGAGGGGTACTCTGTGACTGCTACCCTCAAGATATATATGACATGAAAAATTGTAACCACTTAGGAAGAGAATTAAAAATTTTTCTAATTAAAACATTTTACTACACAATCTCTCCATAGAGAGAAATAGGTACAGTAGAAAGCAGAAGGATACTCATTTTCTGTCGAGTTTTACACCCTCTGCAAAACCAACGAAGACTAAGCTAAAGGAAAAATAAAATGAATGCTTTAGACATTTTGTCCACTAGAGATGCAGAAGGATCGTGAGCACATCTATAAAGGATAAATACATATTCTCGCTGAAGCATGGCCTGATCTAAACCTCTTAAGGTGGACAACCATATGAGTCAAACGAAAAAGTCAATATTTACAAACGACCTCTGCCCTCATTATCGATTTTCCTCCGCTCTTCGCCAGTCCAAACTTATTATAACTGTTGCGCCAATCCAAAGTAAACTGAATGCATTTTTCCTACAAATGAGGGCAAAGTTTTCCCAACACCAGCACCACAGCAAACTATTCCAAGGGAGCAAACCCAACCAGCAACAACGTTACGAACTCCCCAAAAACCACTCCACTCGGGGTGGTGACTTCCTTGGAAGTCAATCAGAGCTTGTATGGGGTGCAGATGACACTGTCAGGAAAGCGCCTCCGGAAGATTTGAAGGCAATTGCATGCCAGTCCCCAACAGCGTAGGCTGGGTGGCTGCTATTCTTGATTTATTGCCTTAGATTATCTCGGAAATTTATAACGTCCTGCAGCGATTACCATTTCTTTACCAGAGAAAAAATTTCTGTTCATCTGGAGATGGAGATTGGTCGGTCAGGGTTGTGGTTATAGTATTCATTCCATCGGACCACTTTAATTCTAGTAAAGTTAACTATAAAGCCAGCAAGGATAGAAGGCGGATATAGTTGATACCATCGAATTAGGAAGCGCGCTATTATGACTGGTCGACTCTAGCTGGAATCGATGACACATAATGAAATGATCACATAAATCCCCCGGGGATGACTGGGCTCTGATAAAACGTTCAACTGGGCCAATGCCAACGGCAGGGGTAGCATAGCGATTTTACCTCTTTTGAATCATTTTTATAGATTAATCTCCCAGTAATGACCACAGGCAGTTACATTGCATTTTCTGAGTATAGGTTGAGGTAAACATTGTGGGAAAATGGCCCTAGTTACCCTGCAGGGCTAACATAGTTTGGTTAAAAAAGTCTAAAAGATTACATGTTTTCTAAATAGAAAAATTCTGGACTAGATAGTTTGAGCAAATGGGATTTTTTGGCGTCAGGTTCAAATTGTCGAATCTGTCAAAGAACTTGTGTCAGAAGTGGAGCAGTGATGTTAGAGAACAAATTGAATTCGTCTAACTCCCTTTTACTCTTTATTACCTTTGATGTCGCTTTGATACTTCTATAGAATTAAGCTTCCATTTTACTGAGATTTGATATTATTTCGATTTGGGGCCACGTAAAGCTTAGTTCTTGAAATAATTACTTTGCTTGTGAATGGGTTATCAATTTAAAACCTTACATACATATCGTCGGTCTAATCCTAAACCCTCGTAACTCCACTTTTTACGATTTCGTGTTTTTGATCGCAAACGGTAACACTAGCCGCAAGCTATCCATGAAATTTAAACTATTATTAATTAAATTATATTTAGAAATTTAGGAAAAATGGGAAATCCCCTAAAAATGTAGTTTAAAAAGCTCGTAACTATATAAATTGTACAGTTTTCCCGCTCCCCTGTAAAATTCGAGTTTTGGCACTTACGAGGTTTTAAGATTAGGCCGACGATATAGTAAAATCCCCAACAGGTGTCCTGGGACGAAACGCTACAGGAAGCATATTGAAATAAACAGCAGCAAGTCAAGAATCTATGTGCACAGTACACAAAGCTTTACATTTGTAATTTCCTCCAGTTTCCAAAAGAAAACATTGCCAAAAGTCCTCATCCTTCACGAAACCTGATTACGATATAATCTCAGCATATACCTAATTGCTTGGGCGTTTGTTCATTGTCTCAGAACCCTACTGTACCAAAGTTATAAAGAAATATATGTAAATTTACCCAGACGCTTGCCGGCGTCACTATGAACATAAAATCTGCACATTTGTGCCGCCGCTACTGTTCGCTTTCTTGTAGTTTGAGGCGGCCAATGAGCGATGTCACCATATCACAGGAGTTTTGCTGCGCACGACCCTCCAATTGATGCTTCGTATGAAGCAGAAGGAGTAAGTAGGAACTAGTATATCGACCTTCAAAGGAACCACATCAGTGGGCAATTACCGATGGATTTCTAAAAGTTAAAATAGGAGTTAATTGGAAATAAAAGAGCTAAGAAAACGACTTTCTGGGCGTACAAGGCGAACAAGTGAAGCTGCAATACTGGCTGCTAATTTTTTTGTTTCAAGTTCTCACCTTCCTAGTAGTACTCAAATAGCAGCATCTTCCTCTCATAGATCTCGTCTCCCAGATGAGAAAGGAAACCCATTTAACAAAGTGTCCAGTAATTAGTCAGTATACGGTATTCCAAACGATTCCTTGCAGTGTCCTAGTCAACGTTTATTCGGAGACCCTGCCCCCTAAAATCATTCTCTTCCAACCAAAATTGTGTCCAAAATTTTATGTCCTTTGACCCTGTACAATTCTTATAACTCTTCACAAGGACATCACGGGATAGCCACCAATTGAAAGAGGTGGTTTGTGGCTTGTGGTTTTCCAACCGTGTCTTGTTTGTCCCGATCAGTTCTGTGCTTAAAAAGTTATTCAACGTCAACGCTGAAAAATGGGATTTTTGTGGTCAATTTTGATCAAAAAACTCACATGATCACATAGATCACAAAATTTGACCTTTAATAACTTTTCAAGGACATAACTGAATGGGGCAGGTGAGATACAGTTGGAAAGCCACAAGTGTCCTCTTTCAAATGATTTCTTATATATATATTGTTTATATGGTTTATAAAAGGAAAAGGCTCACGCAAATCCCTGATTCATCTAGACACAACACCCATCTTTATAAGTGCGTATATATATGGCTACATCTGCATCTTCTAAGGGTGCTCTTAGATTTTTTAATCCCCGACACAAAAAGATATAGTTTGAAACCTTTGTTTGCCTGTTTGTGCGTCTGTTTGGCTGTAGCATCGTAGCTTCAGAACGGATGAAACGATTCCAATGCGGTTTTTTTATTTGAAGGCTGGTATTTGCGAGGTGGTTTTTAGCCAGGTTTGACGGAAATCAGTTCAACGGTTTTTAGGACACAGTTTGTGTAAGAATCTCGGCCACTATTACAGCTAAAACCTCTGAGTTCAAACCCATATGTTCGGTTTCGTTGGGCAATTTTGTCGGGGTTATTTTTTCAAGTTTTTAATTTTAACTTAATTTTTAAAGTTTTAGGCCTAAATGAAACTGACTCTAGTTTCTACGTAGCCGCTACTCCAAGCTAATTCGTTTTAAATCACAGAACAAATTCCACGACGATGCTGCTTAACTAGCAGCCTATAAACAAACTTACATAAAGATGCAGTTAAGGCAGATACAATTTTCCAGACTATGGTAAATACTTACCAATTGCTAACCTCTTTCAAGGACATGACAATGCAATAAACGACAACTGGTATGGACGACAGTGAAAAATAAATTTGAAATTTCATGTTTTCTTCCGACACACATCTACAATTTTATTGTAGATTGTAGGCAAGCAATGCTCCTTTCAGACTTGTTACCACCCAATAAGCACTTTAGCCTGAATCCTTTAAATAGAATGCCAAAAGCTGCGTCACGACAAGCTGTGTAACAACCATAAAATTTTAAATTTACTCCTTTCGACAACATGTTGAATATAAATAGGAGATAGTCAAACAGCACAATTCGGCTCCATTTCTTACTTTTCGCAATCTGAATACAAGTGCATTGCAAATAATTTAAAAGTATGAAAGATGAGCCAGTTTTTTGTAAAAAAAAAAAAAAAAAAAAAAAGGTTATTGGCTAGACATCAACTCAAAAAATTATCAATTACTCCTAGAAAATAATGAACTGAAGCCTCAGATTATTTTTATTTTGAATAATTCTTAAAGAATAGCATTTTATCAGTTAATTACAGCTAAAATGACGATATCGCAGCAAAATCCAACACATTAATATCTAAAGTTAAGATTCGAGGGAATTCCATCAGTTTGGCATAATGTTCTGTGACCCACTTTTTGCCAAGCAGAGAATTTTGTGGAATTTGGAGTTTCTCCATTCCATGGTTACATCCAAATTTCTTAAAAACGTAATTTATTAATTCCAAGCAATCAGCACAATAAATATAAATTGGAATTATTGTACTTTCTAAACAGAACGTAAAAGACTTGACACCTATTTCTGGAATTCTATAGAGCGAATTACTAACAATTAACAATATCCAAATAAAGTAGAATAATTTTGCTAGCTTGACCTAACTATATTTAACTAGAGATGTAAAAGTGCAAAATACATTTTTGCTTTCTTCTGTTTTTTACGGCTTTTATGCTTTTTTACAGGTTTTTTCATAAAAAGCAGGCTTTTTTCATGCTTCATAGACGTCATGGTTTTGATGGTTTTCATCGGCTTTTCATGTTTCGTACCATTAAAAGCAAAATAACTTTTTGCTTTTTTCCTGTAAATAAACGAAAAAAGCAGTAAAAAATTGGAAAAAAATCGAAAGAAGCGACTTTTTTCCCAGTACTTTTACATGTCCCTATTTAACCCTTTCAGTCTATTTGGTGTTAACTGCCACCACTAAGTTCATTCTCTGTTTTAAAAGTAACAACACAAATTTGCCATTAAAATTCAACTTCAGTGCAATTTTTATTAATATTGTTTCTCTTTTTCAAAACGATTCGCATAAATCTCCCGATAATTTCTAGTTTGATGTGTGCTTTTCTGGTGAAAGGTCGAACTAGTGAAAAAAGTGATACGGTGCTAAATTTTTAATTCCTTTCGCTTTGTTGAGAAATTATTTTAAAAGACTAAGTATTTTTTTACATTGCTTTTTTGAGATATTACCTAAGCTCAAGAACAACCCTATAATGCACAAAAGTACAGCTTGCGCCGAAGGAAATTATTAGGGAAAGGGAGATAGGGGAATTTTAACCTGACAAATGTTGCAAGTGAGCCACAATTTTTGACATGAAATTACTGTGCAACATCCCAGTGGCTTTGGAAGTACAATTCTCCTCAACTACTGGTACCCAGTTTTTTTTTTAATATGGATTTTTTATATTTTATTCAACTTAATGTTTTTAAATTTTTACCTAAAGCAATAAGAGAATATTTTGCAACTTTTAGAATATCAAATGTCACGAAAAATAGGCTTAATGGAGAATGATTTGGAATTTTATCTCCAATTAAATGACTCATCTGGAACTGGGATTTCCAGCTTAACTGCTGAAATGGATTTCCTCGTACCTGTCTGAGAGATCTTATCCGTAGCTCCGAGTCCAGGATTATCGAGGCTACATCTGGTGTGCCTCAGGGTAGCCATCAAGGCCCTCTTATCTTTGTCCTGTTTATTGATGACATCGTGTGTCTTTTGAAATACTCCAAGGTTTTAATTTATGCCGACGATATGAAAATATTCTCTATTGTTGAGGATATCAGCAACTGTGCTTCCCTACAAAGTGATTTAAATGTTTTCTACTCTTGGTGTGGGCACAACGACCTGTAACTTAATATAAATGAATGTGAGGTTATGTCGTTCTTTAGGAAGTGGAATGCTATCGGCTATGTTTATAAATTTAGTTCAGACAGCATTCCTCGTGTTCAATATGTTATGGACCTTGGAGTGAAACTAGATTCGAAGCTCGACTTCGTTTCCCATATTGATTATGCTGTTTCCAAGAGTAATTCCATGCTTGGTTTCATCAAGCGTTGGTCCAGGAAGTTTTTTGACTTTCAGGTATCCTTAACTTTATATAACTCGTTTGTTAGATCGATACTTGATTACGCGTCCCCGGTTTAGAACCCATTCTATGCAGTCCACGTCAATCGTATTAAATCTGTCCAGAGCAACTTCATCAAAAAAAATTTCTCAACAGAAATGTCTTAAAATTGCCCTTGTCCCTCGAGCCGAATTTGTCATAGTGGAAGAGAATTCCTTCATAAAGTTTCCCTCATCTTTTTTTTACCAATTCTACTTTCAATTTTTTGGGCACACTCTCATAATAGAAGGCTGTAACCGTCTACTGTCCTTTTAAAACGTCAACGTCAGAATCTTATGTTGGAAAATGGTAGCCATAACTTTGTGAATAGACCGGTCCATTTTGAATTTTTTAGGTCCTTAAGATCGCCGCGGTAACCATTTCTTGGACTGCATTTTGCTTTCGGTGTTATGCTAGTAAATCCAGCTCTTGAATCCAATTATGATCCGAAGATAAAATTTTTCAGGATCTGTCTGGATGTTGTTTAAAATGGCTACCGAAACGTCCACTCTTTGAAGTTTGTGAGCCACACGCAGACTTTTTAGTTACCTAACGGACAGAAAGCTTCGACATTTCTAATATACCTAATTCCTCCAATGTAATTGGGGCGACTATCCTTCTAACTGCAAAATAGGAACCTGTCTATGTAATGGATGTAAATCAATCCGAAGGAATATCCAGTGTCCTTCCTTGAAGGCGCTGCAGTTGTTCCAATTAAAAATTCAAATTGTGTTGTTGTGATTGCTTTCCTAAGGGTTGCACTTGTGCACCTTCTGAGAGAGTTCCGCCGGCAACATCTGTGCTCGCACACCAAAACTAAGTTATGAATGCAAATCAGACCAGCTTTGCACTTGGAGCGCTTATGTCAGATTTCATCCCGACCGAAATTACGTTTAATGGGGTAGATTGAACCCTGTTAACAGAATCCAAAATGCTTATTTCCATTATTCCAGTTAATTAAGACGTTTTGCATGTTCGGTCTCCTGGGGCTCCGAATATCAAAACAATTTACACAAACGACAGTAAATTGCGACACCAAGAATAATGGCAAGTCCCCGACTCTCCTCATCATGGAACATCATCTCATAAGCGTTCTCGTGGCGAGCTCACCTCCATGATAAAGTGGAAAATGCATGAAAAGGGTGATTTTATCACAGCATTATTGCTTGATTACCTGCAAGAAACAAAGTGGAGGAAAAGACGGTATAATCCTGTTGGAATCCTAACAAAAGTGTGCAGTCAAGTTGACATTATAGCTTCAGTCCACAGTGACCACAATGTCCCGCATGGTGCTTTGATGGAAAAATTAATTTCCCCTTAAAAGCCGCGCTTAATGGACTGGAAATGGTACCTTTGTGTGTTCTGATGGCAACGTAGACAACGGCTTGTCCTGTCAATACTGTCCCCCTTTCAGAGAAGGCATCAGAAATTTTTCATCGTACAATAACTTGGCAGTGGATCAAGGGTTGGATACGGTCAAATGGTTGACTAATATAAAAATAGAATATTGACGGCATTTCATTTCTTCTGCTCAAATGTTGGATAATAGAATCGATGGGAACAGAATTGCACAGATAAACAAAAAAGAATGAATATAGGAAAACATATGTGCAACTGCTGTAGTGTATTTTGTTTCGCAACGATAAATATAAAATATTATTATTACGTTTTCAATAAAAAAAATACTCATCATCATAATTGGCTTAACTCGACCTTCGAAGGGATTTAGCAACCTCAACCACATCAGCCCTCCATAGTTCGCGATCTCAAGCCTTTTGCCGTCGATCAGGACCCTAACGTACTTTTGCCACCTCCTGGAACTTTGGTCAATAACCGGTCTCTACTCCCTGGCTACCTGGCTGCCATAAGTAGAACTAAGAACCTTCGGATCAAGGACTCCATGCAGCCTCATATTTTTATCTGTTCAGTATATTCTCCCATACTGAACAGGTTATCTCTGAAAGAACGTGCCAAGATGTGCTTAAAATATGGCAAAACAGAGAATTTCTATACTCCATGGATTTGGAGGAACAAGACGATAGCACTAAGCATACAGTCATATAGAGAAAGTTTCTTTAACAGAAATTT
Source organism: Dasypogon diadema (assembly GCA_006980735.1). Classification (NCBI taxonomy): domain Eukaryota; kingdom Metazoa; phylum Arthropoda; class Insecta; order Diptera; family Asilidae; genus Dasypogon; species Dasypogon diadema. The sequence goes on from QYTT01084894.1 coordinate 61,378, forward strand.
GTTCATCGTTCTTCTCACTCTTGCTGCCTTCTCGTGGATCCCAGAGGTTCATTCATTCATTTAAAGCTTTAAAGTGAACAAATGAATTCACTCGATTGATGTGAATGAGTGTGTTTGGATCTGCAGTTGGGTAAACTGTGTTGGTTGGAATACCTAAACCTGAGTAAACTTGATTAGTGGCCATTTGGAACGCTTCTTGAGGCCACTCGATTCGTTGTGCGGAGAGTATATTCCCCGAACCTTTCCACCAGCTCCCAGTGGCTTGCTCCGGCATAAATCCTATAATGCTAACTAGTGATAAACTGATAACTGTCCCAGCAACCAACCCCACAACAGATCTCCCGTCCACACACCCACTGAAGACAAATACCGTATGTTCGACGCCGTTCCTGCCATCTCTGCAATATGGGTACTCCAGTAAATCGATCCTACCATGTACGCAAAGGCATGCTTTAAATTTCTTTCATCTGAGAAGCACATTTTCTATTTTTTAGAAGTGCGGAAATACAGAATACTCCTACATATCCAAGACACCTTTTAGATAAATCAGGTCACATATTTCGATATGTATACAGTTCAAAGTTTGAATATTAGATGGCGATGTTTTTTAGTTGGATAGAATTACGTTTTTCAAATCTTTCTGGCTTTTGTTCTAGATAAAATCCTTCAACGCCAATTAATTTCAATTACACACGTCTTTTTTTACTATAACAAACTGTCCTAGTAGAATTTATCCAGGAAAAATTTTATCTCTTTGTTCCGCTTTCCGCTGTACACAACTCATTGCTTTCAAATTTCAATTGGAATTCTGCTTTTGAATGGGAACTACCTGTATTTCACCTGAAAAGAAAACCAAACAATGCAAGAATTACCTGGCATTTTCTAACAAATTCTAGAATTTCCCTTATTCGACATTTTATCCATATCCATCTATCTTAAAACCAGATGGCGTAAATGACAGGAAACAGAGGAGAAAGTGAAGAAAAACCCGTTTTGGTGTGGGTCGATGCAGCGTTTACCGTTCAGTTGGTGATTGACCTTCGTAAGCAAAGTGGAGAGCAATCTCGCGCTGCGGCCGCTCTGAATAATTCCTTGAGGTTTATCTAAACCTTTTGGAACAAACAAGAAGCCTTTAATTTCTTGTTTTAGTTTTAATTTTTATAATGCTTATTGTTAAGTAAATCTGAGACCTCAAATTAGCTGTAATCATTGCACTAGTTGACCTGGAGACATAACTGTTGCGTGCCTTGTAAAATTATTTTTTCGTGAGTGATTTGTGTACCGTTCTGTAGTGAACCGTTTGTTTCTTGAGGGAATTGTATCAGATAATCTGCCACCATGCGTAAGTATATTCTTTTTGTATATTTTAATTCAGAATTTTGCCAAAGAAATTGAATCTGGAGAATCTTGGCCAAGTGACAACATCAATCCAAAATTACCACGTGCGAGTGAGATGGGGAAAGCTTTTAAGGCTGTTTCCAGTGTTGCAAGTTTTCTAGAATCGATTCTGGGTGGATTTTGTAGTGTGTAGTCACATTTTCCTTTGTGCCCTAAAAAGCCGTTAACTTATTTGCATACATCAAGGTTTTCTCCCCCCTCATCACTTTCATATTCAATGTTGTTACCTTTGACGTTTAATCACTTTAATTGATTTGTTTTCTGTTTAAAAACTTGATCTGCGGCACTTGTACGGCCATGAGAGCTTTTAGATAAAATGTCGGCAAGTTAGAGCTTGGCGAAGCTGTTTCTGCTTTGTTGATCGAGCGTGGGATTTTTAATGTCAGAGAAAAAAAAATGTTAGCACTACCAGATGTGAAAGCTTTGTTTATGTAGAGGATTTTTATCTTTTAGCCCTAAAATTAAAATCCATGTTAGTTCTAGAAATTCACTAATAATAAATGTAAGCTTTTTGCGACCAGTTTTCAGTGTTGAGATAGTTTTCCAGAGAGTTCGCCATTTGCCACTGTTTATCTGTAATTTTCTTTTGTCTGATCCGACTCATTGCAAATTGAGTTGTCTCACCAATTCAGAATCGCAGAGAAGAATTGGGAATTCGCTAACACTGACGTATTGATTGCTATATAAATAGATGGGGCGTTTTTCACACAAATTCAAACTAGAACTACTTATGCGAAAAGTGCATTTTAACACAAAGCTTTCTACCTCAATATCAACATTTTCTACTGAACTAAAAACTTTTACAAGTAAAATAAAGCTCAGCACTTCAAAGATAAACAGATGTTTTTTTTGCATATCTGAAAGTGTGGCGCTTTCGCATTCGTACAAGGAGTTTTCTAGAAAGGCAACCGCCATAAAGAGAAACAAACTTCAAACATGTTTGTGTTATATTAACACATTCTGGATCAAAGACGACAATTCTCGTTTTCAGCAACGTACAAATAGCTGCTGCAATGTGTTAACATAAGCTGCGTTTTTTTTTCTACAAGATCTAGATCTGTAGGCAAAAAAACTATCGAGATCTTATTGGAATTAGTTTTATACATTGGCAGTACCGATAATCATTGTCAAGATGACAGCTGCTAATTGTAAGACGTTAGTATATTATGCTCTAGGTAATAACTTGCAAAAAACGTGTAAATTTTCCTTGTTTTCTTGTTCCTTACAATCTTATACTATGCATGTTTACTCACTTTTAAGACCACTCTGTGAGTTTGACAACAAGTAGTACCAACACCAACACCAACATCTAAGACTAGAAAAATTCACCTATATGTCAGAGTAAGTACTAATCTCCAGATCCAAGATCAGTACAAAGATCGGGATCTTGTGTTGTTGTTGCAATTACGTGTCCAAGTGAGATCCTGACCTTGAGACGTCATAAATGCTCATTCGAGTATGCTGTCTGTCTAGGTCTATGGTATAACACTGCGTACTTTATATTGTGTCAAGTACATACGTCAATTTTGCGTAAAGTACGGGATCAGATCATAATACCCTAAAATGATAATGTCGACAAACGAAAAATGACACGAAAATTGAGAAATGTCGACATGTAAATACATCGATACACAAAATTACGAATAAGAAAATGACACTTCTACTTTGGGCTAAAAATTTATTTGGAGAAAACTTTATGCGAAGTGGAGGTGTAATTTGTCTGACGTAAGAAAACGGCTTTGGGTTAAAACGTTATGTTATTTTATTATGATTTTGACAAGCAGGCAATGATACAGCAAGAAACTGAACTCAGAAAATTCTCGAATTTCCCCACCACAAATAGTCAGAAAGTTTTATAAAGTTTCCTAAAACTTTGATTAAACGAGCAGATTAATAATATTATTGAAAAAAACGTATCCAAAAAATGACTGTATATCCGTGGAAATTTCAGTTGCAAAAAGTTAATCGGATGTAAATTGGGTGAGAAATTTGCAGGCCAATTTGAAAAATACTCCTAATTTAGTCCTTTACCTTTTTTTATTTTTTATAACATCTGTTTTCCATAACCGGTTGGTAATGAAATCCCGTCGTGAATAAATCAAAATCTCTTCTCTTATAAGTTGGATTTTCAAAAATTGCTTGTTTGATTTTAGTTTAAAATTTGTAGAAGGAGATTTACTTGTTGTATCAGAAAAATTTTTGTAAACAATAAAATCATAACATATGGTTACTTATACTATTTTCAATTTTATGACATAAGCTACATGTTGGATAATTGTTTGTGACTTTGCTTAATCACAACAAAATCCAAAGCAAAAAGGCGGCGCAAAAATACTGTTTTCTTATTTTCGTTTCTTTTAATATGGCGGGATTTTGAAAAACAGAATTTAATCAGCGGGATTTTGATTGGCGACATTGCGTTATGCTCCCTTCATAATAGAGATAGATTGTGCATCAAAAGATGATAAATAGAAACTTTTGTGTTTCTTCCACAAGGAATAATACAAAAATAAATTAAATTTTCATTGTAAAGGGCGGCTTGTGAGTTGGAGCCTAACCATACTACGTCGTCGATAAGCTAAGCTATATAGCCTTCATCCTAAAATTTTACCAAAAAACTATATATGCAGTGCCGTTGTCTCGGAAACTGTTAGAAAATTTGGTTCACAGCGTATACCTTGCCAAAATTAATTAATACCAAATTGCACTGCGTGACAACTCTTCTATTATTCTTCTATTATTTTTTTGCTCGCCACTAATTATTACTGATTGAGTTAATTTTTTCGTTCCTCGATAAAACTCAATTAATTCAGTCAGTATTATAAAAAAAATTCCAAAATGAAACAAAGGTAAAAAAGTTATTAGGAGAAACCGTTTTCGTTAGAATTTTGCTTTGTACGAACATAGGTGCTGCTTACTATACATATTTAAGTTAGTGCCTGAGGATACAGATACTCTATTAAAATTAAAATATCATGCCAGGAAATGAGTCAAATCTGGCAACTCTCTCAAAGGGTTGTCATATGAAATTAATTATTAAATAAAAGTCCTTTTCCAACGCCAAAATCAGTTCTTTGTTCTAGAAAGTTAGAAGTCCGTTATAATGAAATTTCATAGAGATATATAGTATTTTAGATTTTTTTTTTGGAGAACTGATTCATCTACTTCAAAGCGTTTTCTTTTTACAAGGAAAAAAACACTTCATGCGGTAACCGTCACATGCAATTACATTGAATCGTATTGGCGATCTTGGCTTACCTAGCTTCCTATTTGCATACAACTTCATGAAAGCATTTTATAAAATATTAATACGTTGAATGCCACAATTAGTACAAAAGTTTTCGAGAGAGAATTACGTGTTAAAATGCATTCGACCTGAGAGAGCTTTTAAATCGGGGTCACCGGTGATCCCCAGGGCATTCAACGTGTTAATTAATCCCCATTAAAAAAAAACGACTGTCGATGAATGTATTTATTCTGTAATTACTATCGATAAAATAATACTTCCTGTTTCACATTACCGCAGCTGTATCACTCGACTTTTTAGGCGCTTGAATTACCCATGAGTTCTGTGTGAGTTGTCGCCAAACGAAACTATTATTATTACACAAAACCGGTTGTTGTAAATTAAATGGAAAATTCCAAATTACAGGTTGTCATTTTTAATTCCGATTAGGCATATTGAAGAATTCTTATCGAAGCTTCGAGTTGTGACCATTAATCATGTAACATAATTTTTTATCTTCTCCTAAAATTATGCAACATTTTTATGAAAACCCCAAAAATATTTTCGTTTGTAAAAATATTTTTAGAATTTTCCTTTAAAACATTATAAACTCATAATAAGATCAATATGTTTTTAAATTTTGGTACAGTGCCAAATCGACTATTCTAATCAATAAATTAAAAAAAAGAAATTCACAGAGCAATGAACTTGATAATGACATTACGAGGGAAAACTTTTGATGTCGTAAAAATACAAAAATATAAATTTAATAAACATCCTCATTTTCCAGTATTTACGTCTAAAAATAGACCTGTTTATGTTGATTTTACTCCTAAGAGGAATTGCAGTTGATAATGTATATTTCCTGCGAATAAAACGACAAAATTTATATTAAAGCGATCGTAGTCTTTGAAATGTTGGGTACTCTATTCCTTTCTGATAGTATAGTATATTTCGTTAAGAATGAGTAAATGAAATACATACCAAATATCTTGATCCGATTTTTTCAAATTTTTTAGAAAGCTTAGAACAACTTTAATATACCTACATATAAACAATCAGTAGGTATTTATTAATGCAATTGCTTTCATTACATTGCTCACCAGCTCGAATTTGTTGTCTCCGTAACTAAATTTATTTCTTCCGTAAAAAATAAAATTTTTGGCAGTTCATTGGGAAAATTACGTAAAACATTTATATTTTTTCTTTTTTGTAATCACGAGCTTTTTACCCGGGCACGTGTATTGATTGCTCAGCATTTGACGTAGAAAAGCAAAATTGTCTAGCCTGGGATATTCAAGAAAGAAGAGAGATATGTGCTTTGCGTAGGAATATGGTTCACATGATGTCAAATGATGACTGGCCTTTTGTTTGTTTTTATTTTTTGGAATGTATTTTTGCACAAAGCATTTTACCTCATTAGCTCGGACCTACTACGCATGTGTACGTAGAAAAGTTCTCTTTTTGTTGGTTTATTAATTTAAGAAGAAAAAACTTATTTTGACATAGTTAAAAATTGTATGGTTTGCCACTTGGAAGAATACTGAAAACAAAACCACACTTATAGTTGTTTACTACAAGAAAATCAAAAACTCTAATTTTCTAATTCACACTGAGATATTTTCAGTTATTCTCAAGGACACTCTTGTTTTTGCAGACATTAGGAAAATATATTTTCAAAGAAAATGCGTTGTTATCGAAAATTCCGAAGGGAAATTAAACGTTTTTGAGTTTTAACGAAATGATGAAAGCTCTTGTAATTTTTTATTACCAAATTTTAATATATAACCATGTGACATTTTTGTGGAGTCCATCCAACAATGTCACGGTTTTGAAAATAATTCAATTTAATTAAGACAATGAAGAAGATCTAACTATAATTATAATGTTATTCAATTGTTATTTGGAAAAGCTCCAGCAGCTGGTAGTATGCCCGATAGACTAATTAACCCTTTACCTACCGCTGGTGGATGAAGTACATTCATGTTATCGATCGACTTATTTTAGTGCGAAGAGTGTTTCG
>QYTT01084896.1:7657-29405 GCA_006980735.1 Dasypogon diadema
TTGCAGCAGTTACCCGATTTGGTAAGTTTGTAAAAATGCATTTTAGGAGTCATTTGAAAGCATATTAAGTCCTAAATCGAATCATTTACTGCTTACTAGTATAATAAATAAATGGACAGGAATATTACTAGACCGTCTATACCTATCTCACACACTGAAAAGGTGACAAAATTCCAACATAACTAGGAGGAAAAAGAAGGATGTTGCGCAGTGTACGAAGAGTTTTTGTGCATAAATCTGATTACTTGGGAAGTATATTTTATCTTCGGCAATTAAAAGTGCATCTTTCCAAAAATCTTTTCGCGTCAAATTAAACTAAAGATAACTACAAAACTAAAACCGGGAGAAGTATTTCTTTAAAATCGTATAGCACAAAAATATGAAAAGTATGACTTTCCATCGATAGTTGCTGTACGAACACTTTTTGTATTCACTGTAATTGAGTGCATAAGTTTGAAATCGTGCACTTGCAGAATGACATTTTTGGGTGATTATTTTTATGTAAAGCTATAAAAATGAACTGAAACTGCACGGAATTGCAAAAGTGGAAAACCGAAATTTTGTAGTAAATACCTATTACGTTTTTTATTTTTTCCAAACAAACATTTGTGAAGCGTTTTACATGTAATATTTACAAACAGTTCCCACTATATGCATACCTCTAAATTGGCTTAAAAACTAGTTATGGAATTTCTTCTATCAAAAATCAACTTACCAAGTTGTCCACTCTCCAAGCTAGCAGCATCTCCAGCAAAGCCCAAACGCCGCATGTCTTCCAAGCATTTGTCCTGTAAGCCCTTGAATCTTCCAATGGCATACGTGAACAAATAAGAAAGATGAATATATAATTCCTTCACATCAGTGTAATTCCGAACAGATTTATACGCATTAGAATTGGTCAAAGTGTGTATTTTTCCGGTCAAGTGCTGACAAATATCCATGGCAGAGAAGATTTGATTTTGTAATTGAGACCTTGCCTGTCCTAATGGCGTTGCTGAAAAGAATTGTCGTACCAGTGTTGGAACGGGCGTAGGTCTTGAGGTAAGTTGTTGGACCTGCTGAACTTGAGCTGGTGTTCCATTAACTAAATGCACTGCAGTACCACCTTGACCATTTGGCAGTGTCGCTGTAATAGTTGTGGTACCTGGAAGTACTTGTCCACTAGCTGGAGCATATCTAATAGTCGCTAACTGTGGTTGTTGAATTTGGAAATGTTGAATAGTTTGCTGCGGCTGCTGGGACACAATAGCATGTGAATTCGGCTGAATTGCTCTTGGTTGTATTTGTGCACGCATCACTTGATTATTTAGTGTTACAGCGTTGGCCGTTGTTGTGGCAACCACACTGGGCGGGCTTGGATTTACAGCACCCGTGGCAGTTCCTTGTTTCTTTACTTGAATAAGCTTACCATTTGGCAGTCGGAATGTTTCTTGTTGAGCAGCCGAATTTAAGTCAATTCGGAATCCATTTATTGTATGATACACAGGAGTATGACCTGGTGTAGCGGATGGAGGTCGAGGACCAACAACAGTTTTTCTAGTAACAACTGTTGGTGTAACTGCCCGAAACTGGGGCGTGAAATTTCTTATAATAAGAGGTGGAGGTTGTTGAACATTATTTTGAGGCGATGTATTGTTCTGAGACGTTTGCTGCTGCTGTGTTATTTGAATTTGCCTCTGTTGTTTATTTTGTTGCTGTTGTGTTGTAATTGTATGTACCTGAGGTACAGAATGACTTCTTGGTGGGGTGGGTGTTACAGTTCGCGCTACTGGTGCAGGTAGTGTTTCCTGCTCTGTCGGCGTTTCAGTCTCGTTGGCATCTGGCTCTAACATACTCAACACATCTGGAGTGCACACTACTTCATCATTTGGCTTTGATCGTTTTGCTTCAGGTTCTTCATCAATTTTAGCTGCAAGCTTCCGTGCCTTTTTCTCCGCTTTCTTTTTCCTCGAATGAATTGAAAAATCGCTATCACAAGATGAGTCTGACAAATTTCCACTTCTTGAACGTTTATTTATTTTGCAACAAGTGCTCTTATCCCTTGTCATCAATTTTCTAATCTCAGAATCAGTGTGGTCTTCTTCAGAAAGTATAGCCCTGAAAATAAACGTACATTAAGGGGTATTTCAAAATATGTAAGGTATTTACTTTTTTTGCTTCTCAATGAAGTTCATTAAGGCCCAATGTTGAGCCCTTAGATGCCACATAATTTTTGGTGCGCAAACAAAACAATTCCAGTTTTCATTTTCTTCAATATCGTTAACACACCCCTTTGAAAGATTTAAAACAATGCAATTTTTGCAGAATACATAGGGACATTTGGAACAGCAATAAACTTCTCCTCCCTGCCCACACCATCGGCAATATAATTCACTCCCATCTTCACCTTTACTAAATTCTCCACTGTTGTAAAAGTCATGACATTTTTTGCAGTGCGTCACTCTTAGCACAGGGTGCATACGAATCATGCTTTCTTGAGCAGGAGCAGTTCCAATGTGCGTATCGCACACCGTACAGTGAACCTTTCTTTCACATACTAAGTCTACAGTTGGATAAACTTTTGTATAGAACTTCTTCTCATCCTCAGATATATCTGAATCAAACTCAAGACGAAAACCTATAATGGTAAAAATAAGCAATAATTAGTTTAAATACAAAACATCAAATAAAATGTTGTAGATTGCAACAGCAAATATATAAATGTAAATGAATTTAAATTCATAATCCAAACCCCAGAAAATCATTATATGTATATGACAATGACCCCGTCCATTAACAAGCAAAATATTCGAAGGATTCTTAATATGTATATTACTACACGCCATGTCAATTCTAACATAGTAAATTGTCTTTTGCATTCATTCATAATGCACCACTTTCTCTTACAAGATGTATCAATTGAATGAAAAAAATACAAGCTGTAATAATTACATTTTAATTATTAAAAAACAAATTATTACTCAATTTTGTGTATGAGAAGCAAAACAGCATTTACTACAGTTGAAACAAAAAATTAACCCTGACGTAGAATGGACCCTACACGTTGGAAACTATCAGTATCAACTATTCTTATCGAGTGTATTCATGTCTTGCTCGTTTGTCTTTCATTTTACAGTAAACTCATTTTTCTTTCGTAGCACAGCACAGAAAACCTTTATTTTCATACTTAAAGAAAGTTTTACTTAAAAATCAGAATTACCAGATGAGCGTACTGTCGTACGTAACCAGCTACAACTGAAGTAATATCTATTAAATTTATTTTGTTATTAATTTAAATTATTAACTTCATCCTTAATATTTATTTAAGATGTTCACTATGCAAATGTTACTGTTTTATTTACAACTATATACACAAAATGAACGAACATCTCAAACTAAATTTTTCGACTTTCCAAAAAATTCAAATTTTTTGCAAATATTTTACGGGAAACTCAGTTTTCCGTAAGTAAAAATTAAAATCGATAAAAGTCCTTTTGCTTCGGATATACAATACACAATATTGTACCCCATTTGTATGTACTGACGGTTTCCGTCGATACTTTGGAGCGGATAAAATTTTATCGATTACGTAACCTTCTGTTATGATTGAACCTACAGCTTTTAAACTTTACTAAACCGCTCACCCTTTTAAGGTGTGTGCTTATGTTTCTTTTCTTTCTTAAAAAAAATTTTCTGACCACCGAAAAATTCGGCTCTGGAAGAAATGCTCCAAGATTAATGGCCCAGCGTTACCACTACTGGCCAGAGGTTTGTCCTTTCAGACCATGCAATCAGTGCCAAATCAGACAGGGGACACAGCAGAATTGAGGCACTCCATAAACATCACTCAGTCCCCTAATAATACAGAGAAAACATCCTACTTCATCTTCATACCAAACAACACACATCCGTTTATATATTCCCCGTTTTTCTTTTTCTTGTTCTTTTTCTCCTTTTTTCATATTTATTTTTTCCGTTTTTCCATCAATTCCTAAATCTAAGAACAATGTATCTTAACAGTGATAATGAATTAAAACCGTCTAAAAGCCAATAGAGCTGCGTTAATTTAAAGGAATTATTATAATGAGAACCATAAAAGGGACATGTGTACAGCTTACATGTTTGCACAAAAGATGTAGATGGCGAAAGGCTGCAAACATAATAAATTCCACGAGAACCCTGCGATCCTCAGGGGATCCTCAAAAGTTCAAAAGCGTTGGCAAATAAATTACACACACACAACATAATTACGTCTCAATTGGTCCAATCTTATTCAGGAAAAGATCTTAAGTGCGGTCACAAGTCAAACGGTTGAGATTAGCGTCCCCAACCGACATACTAATGTCAGTAGCTTCAAAACAGTGCAGAGCCCTATCGTGAATGCTACGAAAAGAGCGGGCTTTATCAGAATTCTGGGCCCAATATTTCTCATTTCACGTGTCCATTATCCTTCCCCTGACGTCAGCTCTAGAGCGTCCTTATGGGAGGAGCCTTCCAACCACGCAACAGGTCTCAAGCCCGACCGTCAGCGTCTCTCTCGCACCCCCGTCTGCCTTCTCATTTATAGAAATCGTCCGAGTGACTGAGGATCCAATGATTATAACCTTAACATCAGTAGATAGAGATCTGTGTATATCAAATACATGACGATTTAAACTATCATCCACAAGTAGTTGGCAATCGAGCTTGCTGTCCGTGACAATAGCAAATTCCACCATGCCCCGGCCAAATGCAAGTATTAGGCCGAAATTACATTCAGAGATGCAAGCGGCAAGCTGCAAGCGACAAAAAATTAGAGCATATGGGGAAGCTTGTTTCAAATTACATTCACAGCGACAAGCTTCATGTTGACGCCAGCTGCAATTGCCTCTGTCCCTAAATTAGAAAAATTCCTAATTTTGTCGCAGCCGCTGCATTGCTGCCAACAGAAGAGAGACAGATGTTAAAGTAAAGAACTGATTAATATTAACAAAGGTTGAGAAACGGAAAAAAAATGATTAATTTTATGAAGGAAAATTCGTTACATTTTTCCACTAGAGTTATAACTTGTTTTAACAACCAAATGACAAGTTGTTAAGTTGGTACAACATCTTGCAGCCTGAAGCTTGCAGCTCTCATTCTAATTTGATACAAACTTCTCAGCTTCATGAAGCTTGCCGCTTGCAGCCTTGAATGTAATTCCGGCCTTATGGCCAGCTTGATGGCAATTAGTTCCACAGAGGGCAAGAACAATCTTTTAAGGTGTGTGCGAGATGCGTCTAATTGCCTAAATTTCCAGTAAAATGTCGATTAGGGATCTCACTAGCTCTCTAAATAGCGATCAAAATAGTTAAAGTTGACATAACCAAACTTTCATTGTTGTGTCGAGGAAAAGTGTAGTAACTTAGACACACTGTGGCAACATCCTGTAATTTCGTAGAAATTAATTGCCTGAAAATTCAATATAAAACAAATGCAATTCTTGCCAAAATACAGAACTCCTTCGACACCAAATCCACTTTAACTCCATATGAATTTTCTAGTTTCTCAGATAATTGTGATATGATCGATCGATCGACAAGATTTTCTAAATGTAAATGGAATGTGGGCAAGCGACCAGTCGCGCCGTCCACCGGCCCCGCGACTCTCTTTCCCATCTTTCCTCCCACGCGTTTCTACGGCCTCCCTCCTCCCCAAAACGCATTTGTTTTGGTGGACAAATTGCCGCTTCCTGGCTTGGAGGTCAAAAAGAATAACCACCTCGGGACCACCAGAGCCACCGGCTCCGAGACCGTTTGTTGAAATTTCTTCTTTTCTGCTTTGGTTTGATAGGCATTTTAAATTATTAGGTTTCAATAAAAACAAATAAGGAAGATTTTTTGTGTTAAACACCTTCGGGTAAAAGACGTGTTATTTCCACTGTATATTGGTATAACTTTCACCACCCCTTTTAAATGCTATAAAGAAACAATGGACCAAATTTCACAAACTTGCATTCATTCTTACCCAAGTTATAATGGAATTACTGCTGCTGGAGTAAAGGGGGGTTCCCCTCTTCCAAATTCATTCATTTTCGGTGGAACGCTGGGGATTGGTATTATGTATATATGTATCGAATTTCAACTTCGTAACTTTAGAAATGCGCATTTTGCAGTACTTTAAAATTTTGCATTATACGGGGAGGGGGATCCCTGTGGTCATCTACGAACTCAACCTCACAAATAAAATAACAAACTCACATACCAAATTTCAGCTCTCTACGTTACTCCGTTCGCCCGTAATCGTGCTGACAGACGGGACATGCATAAATCGACATAACTTTTCATCCTGAGTGGGAATCGATGACTCCTTCAAGATGTTACAAACGGTAGACCAAACTTATTAAGGTATTTGTTATACAAAGACCTTAAAAATCGAGATCTTTGTCGAAATTAGTCTTATACGTTGGCAGTACTAACAATTGTCAAATTGACATCTACTTATTGTCGATTATTATTTTATTTTATTCGAAGTATGTAATAAGTTCCAATATTTTATACACGAGAATTATACTTGTTTTTTGCAATACTACAATCTTACATCATCCATGTTTGCTCACTTTTAAAACCGCTTGTTGAGTTTGACAAACAATAATGCCAACATCTGAGACTAAAAAAGTGGTCCTACATGTGAGAGTCAGTACTAATTTTCGGATCATTAAAGATCCAGATCCAAGATCAGTATAAAGGTCTGGATCTTGAGTTGTTCTTGTAAATACGTGTATGAGTGAAATACGGATCTTGAGATCTGTATGGATCTTGTGCAAAGACACTTAACTTGAAAACAAAATTGCCGGAGTTGTTCCAGTGTTGAACTAGATCATCATTATGTATTCTGGACGAAATTGTGTAACGTAAAACACGTAAATATGCAAAATAACTTCTTACTTTACAGAAATAAATGGCAGTTCCGAATGTCCAAAATTAAAATAAAGTTTTAATTCGCACAGAAAAATCAAGTTTTTATTTTCCAGTATAATGCTGAAATTTTTCAGACTAATTTAGTCATTTAGCCACATTTCTCACCCTTAACCCACTGTGACCTGGATTTTTCTTAGAATTTATTTTTTTGCACTAATTTTTACTAATAGGGGACTTCAATAATACCATCAAAAGCATCGCAACTCACTACGAACGCTTCTGCAAAAATTATCAGACTATAGAAATTACATGTATCGAGAAAAGGTGACTTGGGTTCATTAGTCATTTTAGTAAAATTTGGCGCCTAAAACATATCAAAAATGTACTCAAATTAGTTCTTTTAATATCCAAGAGTAGAAAAAACTAATATTCTGCAGTAACTTTTTCAATTTCCCATTGGGATGGACACTCGATCTACAGCTCTGAAATTCTCAACTTTAGTAGTTGTTTAATTGTTTCTATATCTACTAGTTGAGAAAAATATAGTGAATTGTATGGAATGAGGAGGAATGTAATAGGAATATAAGGGAGTTTCAAACAGAAATACAACAGTAGAGAATGACGTCCAAGTGTCGTCAAATAGAATATTCGAGTGGAACATTTCTCTATTTGATAGTTGCACAAATGAGCTGCTGAAAGGGTTAATGTAAGTTCCCATTGGCTGCACGCCGATAGCTAAGCTGGTAATAGTGTAGTCCTGCAGACCTGCTTCTTTGGAGGCAGACGACAGAATCCAACAAAAGATACAACAATTTTTTGTATGCCGATGGTTGAGACAATTCTCCTGGCGAAAAATATTGTACTTCCAAAGCCATTAAGATAAGTGAAAAATCACAACACAACTTGATAACTTGCAACATTTGTAAGGTTAAAATAATTCCCAATTTCCTCCTCTTTCAGATTTCCTTCTGCACAAACTGTGACGTGCGATATCACAGGGTATATTCCCCATGACTTCTTCCCGTTAAGGAAGAATTGAGCGCAATTTTTCAAATTAAATATCATATCATTACTTTAACGGTTTGAAGTATTAAATAACACAGCGGAATTTAATGGGATCAAAGTGAATTGCTTGCTCAGAAAAGCACCATTACTAATAAAAACTTCTTGTTGCATTTATTGGGAAGATTATTAATTAAATTAAAGATTAGGCCTTTAGATTTAGTTGTTTTCTTTAAAATGTTAAGGAATATTTCTAGAATAATTGTAATGTTCCAAAATTAATTGTAAAAAAATCTCTAAATATTTGTTGTTCGAATAATAGTAGCAACGAAAAAATGCTCTTTTAATGGCAATATTATTTGCAGTAGATGCGTCAATTTTTAGTCGTTGATCATTACGTTAATAGATCCGGGGCAAAGGCATAATAACGTTACCGAGTTAATTTTTGCAATTTGTATAAGTTCCGCGATGAAGATTGACTTGGTAAGGAGAATGAAGAGAGAAAAAAATATTTTTTTAATGTTATTTCAAATCTTCTTTGCTTAGAAAGCCAAAAAATGCGACACGTTTTAGAATTTTTCCAATCTAAAAATAATTTTTAGTGTTATATACACGTTTAATATTTTCTTAGTTTTTATTGTAAAAAGGTCAAGGATTTTCTTTATAATGGATGAAGTGTCTAATTTTACATTTTTGCAGAAAATAATATGTACTGAGTGAAACACAAGGAATCTGGAGTGGAGGCGAAAAAGGGAATTCATTTAAGGAAGGAAAGCTACAGAGTTTTATGTGAATTTCAATATACAGAACTTCTTAGGAGATATACTAAATAACTTTATTACTGATATCCACAAATAAAAGACAGTCCTCGCCCGAACTAGATATAAACGCATATTAGAGCAATATCAACACCATCCTAGATAAGATAACGGCATTGACTATAATTTACCTCACCAATGAGTTAAGGGGAGGAGATGTGAAAATTCGCATGAAAACGAAACAAATTTAAAAATTTTCTTATTGGATTTTTTGATACCTTTTATTTATTTAGTTTAGGTAATCAAATTAGAATTTTAAAATTTCCCTTACAGCTCATATTTTTTAACATTTTTATTATGTGTATTTTTTCTTTTGTAAAACCATGTTGATTTCAGATTAAGTATTTAAATATTTACTAAAAAAGAAGATGCTATTTGTGGCCCTGCAATGGCAGAATAGTTTTATATCGGCCGCGACTTCGTTCGCATGGGTTCCGGAAATAGGTATACTTATATTATTTTTTGCATAGATCTTTTCTATATTTTGTTTTGATTTTAATTGGTAAGATATGCTTAATGCTTTATTATTTATTGGTGGCAAAACATATTGGTTTCCCGAAGTGAAAACTCCGGACAACCCGACATATAATTAGCTGTGAGAAAAACATTCAAGGATTTCCACTATTTGAAATTTTGTCCCTGGAATTTAGTTATCATAAGAGCAGGAAATTGAAAAGGAATTAAGGCATTAAAATCAACTTGCAATTCCTAAGTAGATTCTACCCAATTATATTTCAATTCCGCTGGCAATCTCTGCCAAATTACGCCTTGGAATCTACTAATATGGGTTCTATACTACACTTCTAAGGTACTTCATACTGCCATCGCAGTTGAACTTTGTTAACCCCATGTAGCATCTATTGACGTTTTTAAAAATCCACCACGTTTTTAAAAATCCAACAAGAGAGCAATGTAAAAATGGTGCCATCAAACGTCAAATGGACGGGGTGTGAAATTTAAAATTTGAAAGAATTTTTGGGCAGTGGATAAAAACCTATTTACCTCGTACATATTTTACGTAAAATCAACAAAAGCATTTAATTACGTCAATTATCAATAGAAATGTACAGTAAGGTCTCGATTATATTAAGATTTCGATTATTTCAAGACTACGATAATTTCAACTTTTTAGTGTCTCGGTATTCGTTAATTTCAAGTTAAGTATTTTAAAAAGATAGATATAAAGATTTAATTAATGTACATATTTTAATAATGAAATGTAAAGTAACTTTTTAGCTTGATGTAGGATGCACAATCAGAACAATCGACACTTCTAACGTTCTTAGGTAATTGGTGTTCACAGTTTGATGTAAAAATAAGCAATTTGGTGACTTTTTTATAGAAAGATGAAATCTTATCGTATTTTATATTTAGAACACTGAAAGAAAAAAACTGTGAATATTCCAAATAACTGCGAAACTGAACTGTGTTAAGAATATATATAATTTTTGAATATTACAACGTATGTAAATATTAAGCCCCTAACAAAATATTTTTATAATTACATACTATACGGCATATAATGCATGATAACGGCAGAAAAGTATTTACTGTAAAAACAATCCCGTTCAGTTGGCAACGCAAACAAGCTGTTCTCCTGGCGGCATAGACATATAAAACTCCTGGACAGCGCAATGCCCTGTCTCACATGGGCACACTTTTTCTGATTTTTTTCTTATCAAATCGCACTTAGACGAAACGAGAGGCAACTACTTTTAACTTCTTCATTTGCATGACACTGATGAAGTGCCACTGGAATCATCCTTAGACGGAAAGAGACGACCTGAGAAAAGTGTTCTCATTTTGCTACCAAGTATAGGATTACGACGCGCGGTCTATTTCTTTATGTCGGTGAATACGACGTATTTGAATCAACCATTTCTGTTATAAAGAAAAATAAAGAAGAAATTTTAAGGTAAAGTAGATACAGTTATGAAATTTTTTAAAATTTTACATAAATAGGTTTTTACTTTCAGGTCTTTTTCCCAAGAAAGCACTTTCTCACATCGACGAAAATCATTAAAAAAATGCTAATTTCCCGTGGAAGAAGAACTTTATAAATGGTTTTTGTCACAAAGGCAAAGATATGTGACGATTACAGAGGAAATTTTGCGTTCTAAAGCAACAACAATATTGAATTCTGTTTATGGCTCCGGAAACTTTATTGCTGGCAAAGGATGGATTTCCAAATTAAGGAAAAGGTACAACATTCGGGTTTTGAAAACGACCGGGGAAAAACTTCTAATAATGTCGCAACGGCTCATTCCTTCAAAGATTGCTTTAAAGAAAAACTACAAGAGCTAAATATAAGTCTACGGCAAATCTATAATTCAGATGAGACGGGACTTTATTGGAACTCCTTCCTGAAAAAAACTCTCGTGCGCTCAAAGGAGAAATCTGCATCAGGTAGGAAAAGTAGTAAGGAGCGAATAACGGTGTTACATTATACACTTATAAGTGAGGCTGGACAAATTCGGGCGATATTTTCACCAGGAAATTGTACAGCACTCCTGCAGCCACTAGATAAGAAATGTTATGCAACTATTAAAAATGCTTTAAAAAAAAAAACCTTACCATCTCACGTTATGGCAACCGAAGATCTCATCGATGAAATTATTAAATCGATCAAACTTAAGAATGCTGTTTATATGTTAGCAAGTTCTTGGGAAAAAGTTACAGCAGAATCTATTAGAAAATTTTGGAAAGGTCTGTTCTATCCAGAGGAGCCTGATTCGGAAGGCGAAGTCATTTGTGAATGACTTTTACATGCGCAACATTTAAGGACCTCGTTGGCAGAATTAAATTCAGTAAATCTTACAGAGAAAGAACTTTCTGAACTATCTGATTTTAATGATACAATAACAGAAAAACTTCCAGTACACAAAAGTTATATGCAATGTATGATGTTGTCTAAAAATTTCCAGTATGTATTTTCAAATATAAATTAAGCAGTGCCTATATTCCCCTAACTGTAAATATTTTAAGAAATACCGAATAAATACATTTTATGGCTAATTTATTGGTTTTAGTGTCAGTTATCCTGATTTGTATAATTTAACACAACATTAAGACCCATTTGAAGTTATCGAAACCTTCCTACCGAAATTCGATAATTTCAAGTTTTCAGTGCATTAATTACTTGAAATAATCGAGACCTTACTATATTTTAAAAAACTTGATACGCAATGTCAATTACTAAAATCGTTAAAAAAAATACTTTATAACTTGGCAAATCGAAATTCTTTCTCACTGGTTAATGGGCTTGCTTTTTTTGGAAAATGCCAAATAAATTTTTGAGAATGCAAAGAATAGATATATAAAACAATACATCTAACTATTTTTTGCCTTATATTTAATGAAAAAAATTTTAGTTCAGTTCCATATTTTGAGTTTAAGGAAGAGAGTTATATTTTGAAGTAAATTTGATATCAATATCTAGTATGCGCTTGTTCGGAAACGCTCCCCCCTCCCCGTCTATTTATATTATGACGTCTATGGTCAACTTAATGCAGGTTGAGTAACATGCTCAGTCCACATTTATATGTCAATGATTACTATTCGCATTTGCAGAGATTTTCCAGAAAAATTTAATGCACCAAGACCATTTTGACTAACTGTATATATTTTTTGCACTCAGCTGTTCAAACGAAATGGCGCCTATTTGTAGCAAAATGGCGGATTTCGTAAATCCCCTGTTTTTTAGAATCACTTACTTATAAGAGATGGCGCTATTATAGAACTGTCTCAGAAACAATCCAAGCTATAAACCAGTATATAGCGTAGACGCAAACCCTAGCATAGTACACAATTTAACCTCATCCGAGGTAGCACCAAATTTGTTCCGGGGAGTACATTGAATTTATTTTCATCGTTTCCAGTAATACACCAGGAAAATTATAATTTACTCAGGAACAATTGAGCACTACTCTATCAAACAAGTTCAATGTCTAAATTTTACTGTAATCCAGGTGATCACTTCTTAAGTTAGTTATTAATCCGAAAATGTCAAGTTTACACACATTCAGCTGATCAAGCAAAAGTGTATGCAAATTAATCCAAAGATTCGTGAAAGCCCGCCAAAAACATGACCTACACTAAAACTGGCAGGAGCCAGCAACACGAGCGGAAATTGAGGAAGTGCAAGAACTTACCGTCAGCATCTTTGTATATCATATTTGGCATTCTCATGGATTATTTTTAATTGAAAATTTCTTCACCAGAAAACTTGAGTATTTCGTGGAAAGAAACCCTCTCTCCTAGCTTTGTCCAAGTTTTTGCTGTGCAATTCCTTGACACTTCAATCACGACACGTGTTTATTCTCCACACACTGACACATTTATTAATATGCGTACAAAACTTTTTGTACACCTCGGCAAAATAATTTTAATTTAACCATCAGCAATTATTTCACCGCCGGGAAATGCTTCCCACACCAAGCACACACTTCCCAGTTTCTTAAAAACTCTGCACGTTTCACACTAAACTATTTAAATTATCTCGGAAAACTTTTTCGCATTTTACTCGCATGCTCGCCCAACACAATCAAGTCAATTTTATTGGAAAACTTTCTTGTGTTCCGTGTACCAACGCACAATATAAACTTGGCACACTAATAAACCGCAGACTCAATGCAGTTGTAGTTGTGAGCTTCGCCAAACAGTTGAAGAAGAATATTTTCTGGTTTCTCTGGTGCTACTGCTGCCAGCTAAAGTACGTCGACCGAACTCGACACCGGAGACAATCAATATGGCGTCAGTGAAACGATGCTCTAATCGGCAACCCGAAACACACTGCCTAGAGAGGGACGGCTGTAATATATTTTTGTCGTTTGTTTACGCTTGTCCCGCTTACACTTATTTTTAGAAATCGAATGACGCATCTGTTTCTGCTATTCCCACCAATTACCTCAACTCAAATGTAATTTAGTTGTTTTAAACTAAGCGCTGCTGACTACTAGCGCCATCAGTGAAATACATTCAGGGCAGCAGGAATTTTTTAGAATTAAAAAATACACTAGAGTTAAAAATATACTCTTAAGTATATTTAAAAGTACACTTTAATTTAGATGGAAGCGGAGTACAGAGAAAGCACACAAAATACACACATTTTTTCAGAGTATATCGCGTGACCTCAACTATAGGTCCCAAATTCTCAAAGAGGTGCTGGTGGATTGGAATAAATGTTTCCAAATTCTAAAATGGTACGTACATTTTTTGGGGGGGCATAAACGCCTTTTACACGCCAAGTTTTTAGCCAAATGAATCAGCAAGCACCGCTCTTTTGCCTAGTCAGCAATAGTGGGGCACAGGTTCTTGACCTTGAATACTTAAGGTGCAATCGTCCGAGCTCTACTTTTGCTTATCAGCCGAACAGCATGGATTAAGATTTATTTACCATTAATTATTTTTAATCTCCATTCCCACATATCTCATTATAAAAAATTAATATTATGTCCCTCAATGCGCATGCTATGGAATACGCCATCGGCTTCAAGTATCTACACCAAGCCCAAATTGTAGTTCAATTTTTTCCTTTCCCCTTGCTGCGCAAATCATGCTTCCATGACACTGCTTGACTGCTCAAAGCAGAGAACTAGTGAGAGGCAGGCAGATGCAGAGAGGCTTTGAGTTTTTTTGCTTTTACGATTTAGCGACGCCATTTCCTGTTACGTCGCTTGATGTAGGTAGGTATGTCGAGGGTGTGAGAAATGTGTGCGTGTGTTTGGTATGGAATACATACAATTATTTTTATCGTGGGATTTCTTTGTATTTATTTGTTTTGTCTCAAAAGATTGCAATTGCGAATTGCGATTCGAGAAAAATCATTGACAGATTTTTTACAAAGCTTCTTTCTATAGCGCGTTTCTACGAAGATCGTTTTGAGGTACGCACGGAATGAGATCATTAAAGCTAATTTAGCGCGCTCAGAAACTGGTTTTCTTGAGACATCAGTATAATGCGTTGTTTATTTTGTAAGGTAAGTGTCAAGTTGTAGAGGAGCTGACATTATTGGTGAACACCATTTAGAAAAAATTTATTTAACATTGATATTAATTTTTATATTAACTACTATTCTTTAAGAAAGTATAGAACCTATGAGACAATGCTCTTAGCCATTTACTTAGATGAAATCTTTCTGTTATAAAACAATAATATAGTTTATTCTTTAAAAAAGTATAGGACCTATAATACAATGGTGTGTCATTTACTTAGATGATATCTTTCTACTATAATACTAATCTACTGGTAGTAAGTGCATAAACTAATTGCACTTTTGAGGCTCGAAGAATGTGTCTACAAAAATTGAAGTCAAATTCACGCACACACACAACTACAAGTGGTTACGGCTGCAATAGAATATTAATCATTAACATAAATTTAATTTCTGATTTATTCTCTGTTCCTTTTGTTGCGTATTAAGGTGAATAAGTGCATTATCTGAAATTAATAGGGATAATGGGGCAAAAGGACATTCAATTAAGACATACGTGTCTTTCATTTATGCCGTATGTTTGTGGTTACTCCAGAAAAAAGTAATACTGTAAGATAATATCTTAAATTTCAGAAAAGAATAAAGCGTATATACTCAACTTACCAAGTGGGCAAAATGAATTCAAGGCGATGAGGATCCAAGATGTCGCTATTGGTAGCAAATCGAAAATAACTCAAGAACTTAACCGGTGCGGTGTCATCAATGGAGAGGATAAAAATAAGAGGGCCAAGGTGACTACCCTGATTCACCTCAGACGTGGCCTCTATGACCTCAGAATGAAGACCCCAAAAAAGTACCTGATAGGATCTATCAGACAGATACGATTCAATCCATGTTAAGAATAGCACTGGAAATCCTAGCCTCCGCAACTTGATCATAATGACAGAATGCGACAGCTTGTCAAAAGCCCTGCTGAGATCAGTACAGATGCAATCAGTTTGCAGGTTATTTCCAAAACCAGACATTGTTTTAGTGGTAAATTCCAATAAATTTGTTGCGGTAGACCTACCTGATACGAAACCATGCTAATTAGTCGAGAGAATATCCTTACATCGCGGTGATATCTGAGAGAGAACTATAGACCCCAATAGCTTAGGTATGCACGATAATTTTGCTATTGGCCATTGCGCCATAAATGTTAAAGAAAAGCGCCAAAACGCGCCACAGAATTATAAATTCAGAAACATAATAAAGGAAAAATAACACGAATTTATTGAACAAAAAAATCGTATGGACGAATCAAAAGTTGTTATTTAGAAAGCGTCAAAATACGCCATGGCGCTTAGGGATAGGAAAAAAGCATCATGGCGCTTTTTACTATCTAAAAATTCCAAGAAAAATTAAAAAGTTAGAAAATTTTTTCGGCAGGAAATCAAAGGGAAAGGCAGAGATTGAAGAATCAGTGGGGGAAAGTAAAAGCTAAAAATCAAAGATGAATATTATTTTTCGTTTGCCTTATTTGGAATATTTTTTTGGGTGAGTGTTATCTATTTGAATTTCGTTTTCGTTGCACTATCTTGAAAGAAAACGGGAGTGAAAGTATCATATGGTTAGATTATAAGAACCAAGTTTTGTTAATAAACATAGTAAACCGACCTTTGGATTTTGGATTTGACCTTGAAAGTACGCGAGTTCGTGGACTCTGCAGGTGCACAAAAACTACGCGGCGCTCTGCAAATTTCATATTTTAAGAAAAAAATCACCCCTTTTCTCCACTCTAGCTGGCGAAACTTAAGCCCTAACATATATAGGGTAGTATTCACGAATGAAAATTTACATATATTGTCCGTTCGTTTGCCTTGCGCGCAATGTTTTATATAATTAATTAGATTACCTACTTGATTCCTAATTCTACAAAGATTTCATAAGAAACCTTGCCACGGGTGTAAGCAACACATTCCGAATTCAGTTATAATTTTATGTGTTGTTAATGCGAAAACAGGGAATGGATTTTTTGTAAAAAAAGATATCTTTAAACCTGAGATTGCAAACTGGTAGTCTGTAAACCGCCCTGTAAACCAGCATTACTATAACCTTTCTTTTTTACTTTATTCAGATTATTTCAAAAGTGGTTTGGAGTTCAATGAAGGGTTTCAAAGATGTAAACCGCGAATTGGATTTAAATGTGTCGGTATTTACCTTTTGGGGGGCAGTAAATAACCTAACAAACAAAATTAGAACCAACATCACTTTTAAAGGGAGGACATAAAAAAGAAAGATTAGAATTCGCTAAGAGTGCATGAGCACCAACTAGGATAAAATAATAATTTTTTGTCCATAAGGATTTGAGGGAGGTGGATCAATATATTTTGGCGAGAAACTTCAATGGTGGTTCATTAATAGTATGGGAAGTTTTTAGCTGTAACTTTAAAGTATTGCAATACAATTTAATCCCATATTTGAACGAATATTCTAATACTAATTTGATATCTTACCATCGTCAGTGTAAAATTGTGGATTACAAGTCGGAATATTAATATTATTGACTGGATAGCGCATCCTCCCAACTTGAATCCCATCGAAATTTTTTGGACTGTAATTATGCGAAAAGTTTACCTCGAAAATAAGCAATACGCAACACTGAATTGAAAGTTGCCATTTCTGGAGCTTGATGGTACTTTAAGTTAATAGAATCTGTGCTAAATATTCCAGAAAAGATACTACTACGTATCAGACATAGGAAAATTCCAGATATAGTTTAAACCGGATCGATAACCGTTCAGAGGTTCAGTACATTATCGAAAAGAGGGAAAAATACAAAATGAGGCACTAATAAATATTCAAAAAGCACTTGCTCAAGCAAAGAAAGGTCTATTTTAAGAAAGACATAGAAAATCGTTTTCTCAGTGCACCGGAACTGTGAAAGTTAAAATTAATTTAAATATAAATTTTAGGGCTAAAAAAGTATGATGAGCATTAAGGAATTGTGAATCCAATGAAGGAAATGACATACTTTACATTTTGAGGAAAAATATCAGACATAATGCGTAAAGCATGGGTATAACTCATGAATAGAATACAAATTGGAGTAATATTTCTGAGATGATGATAGCTTAGATTCTTGATCTACAGGTGTTAGGAGTAAATTTGTGGGATGCAAAATGCAATTGGTGTCAAAAAAAACCCCTTAGAAATGCATTGTTGAGAATCTGAGTTAAGACTAGTCTAAAATATGCTGTAAAAACTATGCAGACCCTAATCGTTGTTGGGAATAGCAATCAATTTAAAACGAGATCTAATGATATGTACGTCAAATTAATTTATTTTTGTAGGATCGAAATGAGCTTTTCTAGATATATATTCTGTTTTAGCTATTTTTTACAAGTTCTCAAAATTTATATATTGTATTTACTACAGAAAGAATAAGCAGAATAAATTTAAAAAAGCTCATTAAAAACTGGTCATAGAAAACTATTTTTTATTCAGGTTTCTTAGGTTTACGATTTTATTGTACTCTCTCTATACATGTATATACAATTTTAGTTAAAAAACTCTATATCCTATTCAAAATACTTCTCATTACTTTGTACTGCTCACGTGAAAGCAAACAAAACCCCTTTCTGTTTACCTAATCCTTTAATAGCACATACATAGTAAGATGCCATGGAGAAAGTACATATAGCGAATATACCTTCAGGTTTTTATAAGATAAATTTTTAATCAATATATGCGAGTTTTTTTCGGTTACTTTCAACCTAGCTGCAATTCAAATAACAACGCTGTAAATTGAGATATACAGTCTACAGTGTTTTTATTGTAATTAATCTATTTCAATGCAAATCATATTATTACACCAATTAAAAATTAGCTTTTCAACGTTTGTAAAGTAAATATCAAAAACCAATCACCTAGAGGACGTAGCACAAAGAGTACCTACTATGAAAATTCTCATAAAGTATTTATGCTGAAACAAACAAAAAAGGCCCCCCGCTGGCAAAAGCAAAATCCACAGGCAGCATTTCTCATGCCGCCTGTTCGTCGCACACTCATGCCAAACCCCACATTCAGAGAATCTCCTCACGTCTTGTTTTGGTTGTGTCATGCGCCGACGGTGATAAAGTACACGATGTGAGCTATGCCCAAAATAATCAGAAGTCCACAAGGCATAACTGTAAATGCAAAAAGTAATGTCAATTTTCTGTCAAATTCGATTTTGTAAACTAAAGTATTTATCGATGTAATCGATTACAAGGTTATGAAATTTAATTATATTTATACACCTTAAAAAGATATAGCACTGGGATATTGGGGGTCACAATTCTATGCTATCTCTTCTTTCCATGCGAAATATAATTCTATCACTGCGTAAAAGGGACAACAATGGCAATATATTTGTCCCTTTCTGTCCCTGGCAGAGCTAAAATAAATCGTTGCATCTAGAAATTTCCTCCATACTTAGGAGAAGAGAGTCGCCGTTCGGGGCAAAATGCTACCCGCATCAGCAGCTCGAGTTGTGATGTACTATAGCGCGCCAGCTATAGATAAAGCATCAGTGTTGGCCATGTGAACAAGATAAGTGCGGTGTGGAGTGGAGGCGGCACAAATGCCGTGCGTTTTAAAACAGATGAGGTAGATTACATGCCCCTGCCAGTGAAACTAACGGAAAGTGTGTCGGGGAGCTCGGTGTGTGGGACGGGTTATACTGTTATTCAAAGAAGCTGGCTGAACTGTGCTGAACGACAGTCATTTAATTTGCTTGTTTTTGCTTTATCTTTACGCTGATTTTCCGAATATTTCTTAAACGGGTTTACATCTCGACTGATTCCGGTTTTTGTTTTCAATTCTTCTAGCAATGCGCAGTATTTATGCAGTTGTAATTGTAAGGATTTGAATGTATAAGAACTGAGGTATACACACGGCAAAAATATTAAACGGTGTGGATAGGGTATTAACTCAAATTCAAAAAATATCAAGGTAATGTTTTCCAAATAATTTTTTTGATAACAAGACCATTTCGCCCATTGGCTGGCAGAAATGACCAAGTGTCAAATGGTTGCTTTGACCTTGGTCACTTCTACTAGTCAATAGACGATTTACCAGTATTAGGTACTATGTCGACGTCCTGAAGTACGTCAGAATGCGTTTCTATTCTATTCTTCAGCATAGCCTTATAGGCCTAACACTCAAAGAAACATACAAAAATCCTGAACTCTCTTTTTCAGAGTTCATGTTTTCAATTCAAACATCTGATATTAAAAAGCGTTTCGACTTATTAGAGAACCATCAAAGGGACTACAGTTTAAGCAACGAACTATTGTCTATACAGCCTCTTTGATCCCACTACTTTTAGCCAAAGCCTTCTTAATCTCGTGTACTAAAACTCTATCCATTAGAAAACCCTCTTGTAAATTGTAAAGTAAAATTACATTATTAATTTTAGATTATAGTTACTCAAAAAAGTATTCGGACAATTCATAGTTTTTGAAACAATTGCAAAAAATACAAGTAAATAGTGAAATATTTGAATAATTCCTTTCAGTTTTATTGTCATATACTTAAATATTAACACTGAAGAAAAATAATTAATTGTGTATTTACTTAAAAAAACTGGGAGTATACGTTCCCCCGATTTATGTATTTTCATTTTACGTTGTTAAAAAATGTACATCCATTCCTCGATATTCGTTTTATTTCCCCCGATTTACGTCACTAAATTTCGAAACATAAATTTGTGCTTTGTAGAAATAACAGTCTTCTTTCATTAAAAAAAATTTACTCAAATACGTACTACAAAAATCAAAACAGTATGTACTAAATTCTAAAATTCCCGCCACAGTCGAATATTTCAGCAAAATTGCATCACTTGAAATGATCATCGGGACGTGTATCATCTATATATTAATTATACAAAGAAAACTCCCGGTTCCGTATTTCAGCCACTTTTTTTATATGGAGTTTCATCGAGCTTTTCTTGAAATTTTATAATGGCAACACTGATCCGCATCAGTTCGGGGTTGTGTTCATTGTTTTGGGTTTGCGTTCCTGGGTAACTTTGGTATTAAGTTCGGTGTTTGCCACTGATAAGTATAAAATACATGGATTTATTGGAACTTTTTTCATTATTCTGCATATGGTAAAATATTTTGCAGGTGTCTTTTTACTGCTTGCTTGCATGGGAAGAGTAGGCCTACAGGGGACACTTCTGAAAAAAACGCGCTTTGAAATTTAAGGTGCAAGTTGAGGGAACATATAAAAACGTTATGTCACTCATATACCTTCAATTTGTGCAATTGCACAGGGATCTCCTAGTTTTAATGATTGTTTAAAAAAAAGAATAAAAAAAAGAAAAGAAAAAAAGGAAAAAGAAAAAAAGAGGAAAAGAAAAAGGAAAAAATTAAAAAAAAAATTAACAGATAGAAATATCAATTTTTCCCAGACATATATACACGGGATCAGAGGATAACTTGGCGCTGTCTCTGGGACCATCATACCCAAGTCTGGGCGGATAAGCCCTTGAAATATGCCCTGGCGTATAGTGATAACACTTAGCCATTAAATCGGGCATGGCTATCTAGAGTCCTCGACATGGGAAATTCAAGAAGACAAGTGCGTGTCGAGCCACGCGCAGTGTAGGGTTCCATAATTGCTCGTCACAATATGCGGTTTAGAAGGGGGCTTTTTGTTTGATACTATTAATATATTAATTGAGTTCACGGTTTAACGGCTAATAACATCTACAGGGGCCAGTATATTGAATTTTAAGTTTTTCAAATGCTACTCAACTCAAATCAACTAATCGAATCGAAAATTTTTAAAATTTTAAACTTTTTCGAGGCACATCCGAACAGCATCATTTATACAACTAACAACTCCATCTAAGTAATTTTCAATGGAATTTGTACGAAATTTTCCTTTTTACTAGTTGATCGACTATTACTCGTTAACTTGTAAAGCCTACTTAGCTGTGATAGTTTTCCCTTTAACTTCGTTATATATACTATTGCCATGAATTTTTTCACATTTCCAGAAATAACCGTTTAGCTGACAGGGGGGGACACTTGACTCTAACAAAAATTAGCACTTTAAAGCTTAATATTTCGCAAACGGATCCCTGAATCGAAAAATGGTTTTCACACACC
>QYTT01084897.1:0-10516 GCA_006980735.1 Dasypogon diadema
GAAAGGTCTAAGGGACTTCGCTTCTAGTTTTAAGCAGGTTAAGGGCAGTATATCTGCTCGGGCCCAGTACGCGTGTTGAGCGGAAAGGTCTAAGGGATTAGCTACCAGATTTAGGCGGACTCAGTACGCGCAAGCTGGAACGGTCCTAGGCTTAGTATTAGAGTAAGGATTCTAGTATTAGTCTAGGAATAAGCAACTGAATTGTTAGTAAGTAAGTTAAATAAAGTGGATTATAAGAGAACACGCCGAGTTTGAACTTGTCCGCCCTGCTCTCTCTAGCTCCGTAAGTCGCTGGCCATTCTCCATTGAGCCTACCCAGGCATCGTTGTTGTGACGTTTCCCATCACCGTACCGACTAGAAAATCGCATTGCGTTAGCGCCCGAGTTACCGAGCTACCAGATACCGACCGCACCGGGAAACAACGTCACAATATTGTCGGACTTGATGCCATAACGATTAAAGTTTTCCGCAGGTTGAACAGATCGGTTTGCTATAATTAATTAACTGCCCATCCCAAACAGTTTTTTGTCACAGTCTTCTTCTTTAGCTTTTTCTCCTCGACTTCTTCTTCTGCTTTAGCATCACCTGCTTCCCCTTTATTCTTTTCGATTATGCCCTCCTTTTCAACTGGTTCTCCTTCGACGTATTACTAGTATCCTTTCGTCCTACTCAGCGCCCTTAAGATCCCTACTGGCGTCCCGTTTTGCCGCAGATAAAAGCTGAAACTGAATTTCCTTGGATCTAAAAATAAGTTAAAGGCCTTTGTAGAATCACAAGTCCAACTTGCAAGGCACATACAACACATAGTGAAGCAGGGTTTTATTAGTGGTCCCGTATTCCCTTTTCCCCAGGTCATCACATCCCCGAAGGCCTGAACTGTAACAACATTTTATTTTATTTTCAGTTACTGCGTTTATCGGCAAGAGTTACATACAATGCGCATTGAAACTCCCGGAGTGTCAGTCTTGTTGCGTTTATAGGCAAAGGTAACCATTAGATTTAAAATCGGGATTAAAC
This sequence comes from Dasypogon diadema, assembly GCA_006980735.1. Taxonomy (NCBI): domain Eukaryota; kingdom Metazoa; phylum Arthropoda; class Insecta; order Diptera; family Asilidae; genus Dasypogon; species Dasypogon diadema. Next base: position 1,019 of record QYTT01084897.1, read on the forward strand.
ATTGCGATTTACCTGACAATTCATTTGACATAATTCTCCCTCCTAACAGCGTACAATACAACAACAAAATGCTTTATGTTTGTTCCTTTATCAGATTTATCTTTTGCTTCTTTTAAAAATTTCCTCAGACAGAATCGCGCTATCTTCTTCAAAAGTCTTAATCCAGTTGCGTTTATACGATGTTTTAACTCCGGGAGACTGAAGTTCCAATCCCACTTTCATTTCGGGAGTGGACTTGGATCTTCACTCCACGTTTATAGGCATTATTCGATCCGGATGGAAATTTCACTCCGGGAGTTTAAATTTTAATTGCCTATAAACGCAGCAAGTGAGTTGCTGTTTCGTGGTGCAATTTATGTGGAGGCTTCACAGAAACAATAACTCGCGCTTAAAATTCACTTTACCCCAACTTCACTGGATATATTCTAGTTACTCTGAAAATTTTACGATCGACCACATTGAATGTGCAAAACCAGTCAAGTCTTTTAAACACGGGTAATATTTACTCTCCCCGTTTCAGATAGGCATAATGCCTTTAAAGTAGGTACCTATATTTAGAAACCCAGTAGGAAATTTTAGCATGAGTGATGGGGGAATAGCTGAATTCTGGCGAGAGAATTTTCCAGAAGTAAGTACTTACAAATGTAAGGTGTGGTAAGCGAGAGAGTAAAGGCTGACTGCAAACATTTTGGAGAGGACACGTGATCGAGCTTGTACACTTTTGTTTTCGTTATCACTACTTGTGGTGCTGAGTGAGTCATTTGCGTTTTTATTTTGACAGCGTGCGGTCGTACTCAAGTAAATAAGTAAAAATTAAGATAATTTAAATAAAAGTAAGCTTGGATAGATATTGTGTTATTAGAAGTGTTGTTTTTTTCAAGGTGTTAATTAAAATTTTACATTACAAATTACATTGGAAAAATAAAAGCCGTAAGTACCCTCTCCTTTTATTACGCTTTCTTTCTACAAGGAATTTCTGGTAATTACTACTTTCTGGGGTTACTTTTCACTGCTGAAATCGTCTCTTACCGGTTTGTAAAAGTACTCTCTATCCTAGGACATCACCATGTAAAAGTAAGCTGTTCTGTATAAAGCAGAGTAAGCTCTTGACCTTACTAGTAGCCTATACAGAATCGATTCAGTATATACCCCAAGTCCTACTGGGAACTTAACAGTCGCGAGAATTTTCTTGGATAATTATATTTCCACATTTACGTAGAATTTTCCTCCCCGGCTATCGACTATCACCACATCTATTATCAAATTATAACACAGGGAACTGTGAAGCTTCTATGAGCCACAAATAAAAGCTTTTAAAGTTTAAAGCAAGGTTTATGCGTTTAATATTTAAGATTCGAACCTGTTTTGTCAATGTGTGCGTGCGCTTTCAATGTGTGCGTGTACTAATTTTCTAATTGTTCTAAAAAAAAATGTACTAAAATTGTACAATTGTAAGGTTAAAAAAGAGGGCACTGTAAATGACAGGTTTAAAGAGGAGGCACTATAAATGACAGGTTTAGATGGCTAATAAATGACAGGTTTAGATTGGCAAGGAAGTCAGATTTAAGATTTAAGGCCAATAAGTAAAGTTGTGGTCCACTTGGTTAAGCGGCGGTTAGCGACGCCAGAGATCGAAGGTTCAAATCTGGCGCTTTTCGTGGGCGGTTTTTTTTTTCATTTTATTGACACTTGTTTGTTTCGGGATAATATAATTCAAACTTAATACTATATATATTTTGGATTCAACTTATTTTCTTGGTTTAGCAATTTGTTTATTCAATAGCGAATTCTTGTAGCATTGCGTTAACTTTCTTTAAAATCTTAAGGACAATAATTTGTTATTTTAATTTCTGACCACATTCTGCTCAGGTTGAGGTTTAATATATAATATATTAATTCCGTGTGTAAAATGTTAAATAGGAAAGATGTTTTATTTTTCTCAAGTAATACTTATTAAAATGGAGTATTTGAAATGCATATGCTACATAAAAAATTTTGAATATTAAAGCAGAAGGGTTTTGATGCTCAGCTGAAAGTACTTGAATTCAGAAACAACAAAGTTTTTTTGTTTAGAGAGGGAGCTTCCAGTAGAAACGTAAAAAATAATATGATGGCATATTTAATCAGTGATGTGTTTCAGATTTCTGTGATCACTGAATAAATATTCGATTAGAACTAATCGTAAATATAATCAACCAAATACGATTTAAAGGTCATGAATTGTTTAAAAAGGAAGTGAAATTAGCAGGAAGAAATTTATATTTATGGCATATTAATGTGCTTGTACTTAAGGAAGGCTTAAAATAACAAATTCACCAGCAGTTTAACATGTTTTTAACATTAATAGAGAAGAGGATCTTATTATATACACTAGCGACTTTTCAATTTTAACTAACGGAAGTTACATTTATTATAATAGAATATAGAATAGATAAATGTGAATTTCAAAGTGATGTGGATTTTTGAAGTATAAATTTTAAAAGATTCCAACACGAAAAAACAGCACCTGAAAAGAGACATAGATTCTTATCACGCTTCCTGAATGAGTTCTTTTCAAATTAATTTTTATACCTTAGACATTGGTGCAGCGAAATTATGTAATTTCGTAGAAAGCAATTCCGGAAGTATCTCAGTATCTGGAAATTTATATGAATTTAAGGGAATTTAATGTCAAAGCGCACATTTCTTCTTCACACGAATTCTACTTTGATTTCATACAGAAAATCCGGTCAAAGTGATATTTTGGAAATTGATTTCCACAAAATTTTGGGCAATTTCGTGCTGTGTCTTATTAAGGCCAATTTACATAGCAGCAACATGTTTTTTTACTGATAACCTGAACGAGATGGTTTTATTGATTGATGATATGTGTAAAAAAAGGACAAAGAATGAAGAGGAAATAAAAGTCCTGTTCCAGCGGGGAAATTGACATTTTAGCTCGTAAAATTTTGTTGGCATATGTTTTGTCTTTTTTCGTATTTTATCATGTTAGCTTTATCTATCCCGCTCGCACTGTTTCCTTACAATGTTGCAGTAATGTAAATTGGCCTTAGGTATTAATGACATTTACCTTTAGAAGTATTCAGGAATTTGATATTATTATTTTGGTATACAGAAGTCTTCTAAATATAAAGTTACCATCGTATATATCATATGCATCTGAAAATTTGTGCCTTCATAGAAAAATTCTTAAATTCATTTTCGTTTGCACTTGGCATCTAAATTTTCAGAACTTCATTTAAATGACTAATTGCTATAATTGTGACATCCCTATGCAGAAGTCGTGCTTCCAAAACTAGAGGGATGTGCGTGGTTTAAATTCATCTTTTTCATTCTTAAGCATCTTAAGCATCTTTCACAAAGTTCATAAAACTAAAAAATAATAATCTCAGTGATTACAAGGTTAAGCTGACCACTTCACCAATTTACTTCGCATCAGGAATTACCAAAGGAAAATAAATTTGAAATTAGGCAGTTAGCAAATAATTTTATGTATAGGCTCTGCCGTGATGTATTTGGAAGGCTCAAGAAAATCTTACCGGCAGAACTGGGAATCAATTAACCTGAGGGAATGAAGCAGAAAACAAATAAATGCAAAAGGCGTTCAATATTTTCTCACTTCCTTAATAATTCATAACAAGTCCAAATGCAAGCATGATTTCACCTGAGCCCTGAGCTAAAGTTTATGGTGTTCATGAGGTGGACGAATTGAGCGCAGCGGCGTAGAAAATAAATCACTTCACTATAAAATGGACTGAATTTCAGCTGAGAAAAGGGATAAAAAAATTGTTGATTTAGTTCAAATTTGCTGTTATAGAAAACTATGCTTTGATAGTGCTTAATTTATGTAAATTCCTAATTAATTATACCAATTTTATTTAATTAAATTAAAAATTAATAAAAAACTACTGAAATTGTGCGAGAAAATTATGAGTCTACGGTGACCAGACGTCCCGGTTTTCCGGGTTGTCCCTGTTTTCGCATTTATTGTCTTGTTTCTTGGGATAAATAGGAATTAAATACCTGGTAGGTCATTTGTGGTTTTTCTTTTTGGAATAAAGCTTTGTCATGAGAAGGGAATAAGTTTTGCCGTTTCTCTTTCTCTAGTCGTCTCTCTCCCAACGATGTAACTGCAAGCGAGCCCTTATAATGAGTTAAGGGCCTTCACCAGCTCACTCTCCTCTTATAGGTTTATAGGGTATCCTTAGCAACACGGGTCACAAAGGATGCGTGGGTGGATGGGGCAATGACCATGGGGGAGTCAACACCACCTGACTCCCCCCAACGTACGCAGGTAGGGGCTTATGGACCAGGCCACCGGGTCCTCCCTTTTTCCCCTTTTTTTCTCCTTTTCAGGTTCTCCCCATCTTTCTTTTTCCCTTTCCTTATCCTTCTCCCTGCTCTAGTACGCGGCATGATTTTATGGTAGCTGGGGTTACGGAGGAGGCAGTTGTTTGGGATGAACCCACCCCACACTCTCCGCCAGCCTAGCCGAACAAGTATGCCGCTCAGCCACATGACTTCTGCGTCGTGTCTCTAGGCTAGCTCAGCCATGACTAGCCCAGAGCACACTTACCACCTTCTTCAGGCTGTCTTCACATTTCCTAACTGCAACACCTCTTCACATACTATTGTTTGCAATTTACCTAAACACTCAAATCCAGAATTATCTTATCGAGCATGCACTCGTCAGTGATATCAGCAACTAAAATTCGGGTCCCTCCTAGATAAACGTTCAATGTCATCTCTATGTGAACAGCTGCAGAGTTATCTGTTTTTAACGAATACCTAGTTGGATTGCAAAGTTAATAATTTTTAGCGATGTTTTTTCCCATATCATTTGTTACAGTTCAATTTATCTTTGCAACCATCGCATTCTTCTCTAGACTACTGTGGTCCCGCTGTAGCTGGGATGCAATACTGATAAACCTTGGCTTGCGGCCTCTAGAATGGAGGCTAATCTCGGCCACGTGAGATTAGCATTTAAGTTTCCCTGATGCAGACTAATCTCCCCCGCGTCGCTCTCTTTTGATACAAATCCTTTTTGTTCCGTGCACCTAGTCTTTTACGTTTGAAATTCCAGAACTTTCTTGTGTTCCCCTTCTGTTTACCTAATTTCTTATTAAATGAATATTCCTGTCCATTGAGCTTACCTTCAAACGTAATTTCCACCAAGTTTTTTTTTCAAAAGATTCCTTGAGGATCCTAAACATACTTCTCGTTTCAAGTCTCAGCCCTTCCACAATTTTCGTACTTTGTTCCTCTGCAGCATTTGTAAAATTTTGTAGTGCAGAATTATAAGCGCTAAGGCTTCTGAAGGTACTTAGGAAGTAGGTTGAAACTTTGTACCCTCAGCTACCTAAGAATGCACTCAGATAGTCAATGAGTAAAAATCTGCCAAACACTAAGGCCTCAGATTAAAATGTACAAATTTATTCTAAACAACCCATGCAACATACAACAGAAAGTCGTTACTTAAAAGTTAACCTGTTGCCGGAAATGTCTTTGAAGTTTATTGCCTTTTACGCCTAGTTTCATGGCCCAATTCGCCTGAATGCGTTTCATAAAGTGAATATCTCTTGCCTTCTTTGCAGCCGCCTGTTGCTGTGTAGCACTCCAGCCCAGAGCCCGATATTCGGACAACACTTTATGCAGGCGCCTGTCCGATTTCCGAGGAACCAAAGCGCGATTAGGATTCAAACGCTGTTTGTAGTACCTCATTAGTGATCTGTGTCCTATAACAAGTCCAGAAGGTAAGACAAGCTGATATTCATCTCCTTCCAAGAGTTCTGGTTGCACTTCTTCGTCGATATCCATTCCTTCTTCCTGTTAGAGAAACAATATAATCCAGAGACAGTGCCTTTAGCAATTTTCTTACATTATCCGGATAACTTGAGCTATAGTCGTAATAATCTGCGTATTCAGCTAAAGCAATTCCTTCATGAATCATCTTGCAATGCCCTTTGTCCTTCATATGTTTGCGGACAGCATCCAAGGAATAGAAAGTTCTCCCGCGATCGTTGCACCATAAGCAAATGAAATCCCTAGTGACCTTTTCCGCCAAGTAGAAGAGTAGTCCTTCGACGTCAACACAATATTCAGCGTCCGGAATAAAGAAGGAATGTTCAATCGACATGTGTTTTAGGTTCTCTACCAAATCTTCGCTATGGTAGTCACAAAAGATGCAATTATTGTCAGCTATGGGGTTTTCAGCCACCTCTTCCCACTCATCTGAATCCAACTGAAATCAAAGTGCTAATTGATGTGTTCTACATTTAAAGAAGCTGATATACCTCCTCAATTTCCTCATCTTCAATCACAGGCTCAATCTTTGGTATTTTAACACTTTTACTGGTAACTTCCTTCTCACCAGCATTCTCCTTATTGAACTTGCTCAAGTTGTCTTTGTGTTTCTTGCTGTTCATGTGATTGTCGTGCGCATTTTGTGTGCTGAAATGCTTATGGCAAGCATTGCAGAAGAGCGTGGTTTCCTGGGATGCACTGTATTCTGCATTTTTCTGCTCGAGCACGCGACTTTGGAATTCTTCCGCGGTGACTGGCGGGAGCTCCGCTACTCTTCGTTTCAAATTGTATCGGTGCCAATCTGTTTTGTAATGGTCTCTTTGGATATCTGCATTTGCAAATTTCACACTGCAATTTATACATGTAAACGACATAGTTCTAAAAAGGCAAAGCCGAAAATGTTAAGAATTTCACAAGACGGCCAAAAACTAAAGTGAGGAGCGCTGTCACTTGACGTTTCAGGTCTGGGTTAGTTGCACGATTCTAGTGTGATTTTTACCATTCTCAATACAGCGGTTCCCTCCATTAAACATTTGTTTGACAGTTCAACATGTTGGAATGGTTGGAATAGCAACGAATAACGTAAACAAATCGGAAAAATGGGAGACGATTTCAAAGTCGGTAAAGATGATAGAAATAAAGGGTAAGCTCTTGATGAATTGGATTTTTTAATTTCATCTGCTTTTTGCTTAGGAAGCGCTCCAAAATTCGGCATTATAAAAAAGTTTCTGGCCATATTGCGCCTAGCCCCGAGCCTCCTCAAAGTATAATTGATGTGGCAGATTCTAGCGACGATTCCTATTTCAAAAGAACCAAGGCTTGCAACTGGTCCAGATACGAAGAGGACACAGAGGGAGACTTTACTGAAAATGAACAAATGAGCGCCGCAGATTTTGAAGCCTTGCAAAGCCAACCCTGCCAACCTGGATCACGTTTTACTTTCAGTTCAGAGAAGGGCTGGGAGGAAGACACCGAAACAACCAAAACTTTGAATATTTCCTACTTTAACTTGAACTTGTCTCTTTTAAATGCCGGCCTACAAACGATTCCTTTTTACAAGCGCATGGACTATGGGGAATTACAATTTCCAAAGCACAAGATTAAGGAGATGGATGAGATGGCAGAAAATGCGGAACTATTGTACAAGGACTTGTTGAAAAGTGCAGAGGAGGAGATCCTTAAGAGCATGCAAGACGATGGAAGCCGAAAATCTTCAGCAAAATCAAGCAAAGAAAAATCTAAGCCAACTAGGCCTGAGACAAAAGACATAACTGTTGACCCTCCTTCCCAGGTTCAGGATGCGAAGGATGACGAACTGGACAAACTGTTAAGCATGACAGAAGAAGACATGTGCAAGTTGAGCACGGAAGAAAAACCTTTAGAATCTCCACAAGCTGCTGTTGTAGAGAATGATGAAAAGACGGAATCTGGAATCTTTCAGGACGAAGGAAGTGGTACTGGCGTTGAAGCTGGGAACAAAGAGGATATTCAGCAGTGGTTAGATGATATTCTTAATGATTAAAACTAGCATGCGTGTTACATTTGATAAAGTGCCTTAGGGCGTAAGCATCTGCCTTTATTTTTCCTATATTAAGTTGCTTTATTTAGAAAGATAATCACAGTGTTCTTTTCATTAAGGAAGAGCATTCCATGTGCATAGACTACATTGTGCTTCTAATGCAAGGAATTCGATTAAAACTAGTTCACTTGCACCCAATCACACTCTTTGCGCTTACCAAGGCAATCCATTGATCCAGGCAATAGCGCCATACTAACTTTAACGAATGTACTGGAAATAAATAGCACTAAAAACAATGTGTTTTTCTCAAATTACTCCATAAAAGCGGAAGTGTATTTTATTAGTTGATGAATCACCATGGCCGGTTGGATTGGCAAGTCAGATATGTAGAGGAATTAGCGACCCATCCAAGGCATTATAAGGTAATCAAATCTGTTGCATCTTCTAGTGAAAATTGATCATAGCTGTGTTCTTTTACAGCAATTAAAATATACACTTATGTTGGCAAAACTGACATTAAGATAAATTTCAAGTTAATAACGCTCTTTACTTATCTCGAGTTTGCTCAAAAAGAGGAAAAGAGAAGAACAAGAATTAGCTATATACTCCATGGATTCCAACCGTTCTTTTGGGCTTTCATAACTCTGTTACCCAAAACGACACAACGGAGTTAAATTAACCCAGTTAATGTATGACAACTCTGTACTCTGTTGCCTCTTACTCCAAACTTACAAAAGAACAGCGCATGTCCGCCTACGTAACTGTATATAGGCTTTGTAAGCGGTCTAATTCATCGCTAGCCTGGTAGATGGCGGTAACCAAAATGTGGGTGTGGCTTCCTGGTCATTTACACACAGCGCTCAGATACTGAATAGTTAACCAAAAGTCACAATATCTGATCTCAAACTTTATTACAAAACTGATCTTACAGAGTTATCTTACTTAAGTTGATAATGGCGGTGTTCACTTTCTTAGCACTCGTTATCGCCACAACAAAAATGCGACACTGTAATAATGACTACTAAAGTAACAAGGATGGATAATGCTACCACCACCTCTATAGTAAGATATCCAGCTGTAGTGGTTTTGTCCATTTGCTGCTGAGGTGCATCAACAAATCAGCATCAAGGAGCAGGTCTCATGTACAATAAGTATGCATTCAGCCGGCTGAACACATTTACAACAGGGGGCAGGTCACTTTTATAACTAGTATTTTCTAACTCGTTCTGTGTCGCTTCTCTGTTAGTATTATTTATTCTTTGGCCACAACTACTCCCTCCCCAGTAACCGAGTTACGTGAAGAAAAAGTAGTTTCTCCTTGTTACGTGGTCCAGAATAAACACGTAATGGTTGGTCTGCTTTTGATTGTTGATCAGAATTGTCATTGGCTTTTATGATGAAATGAATGCAGACTTCCTCTGATGTCCAAAATAAAGACATAATCATCAATCCTTTTGATTATTCGATGGGGTCCTTTATACGGAACTTGAAGAGATGCTTTCACGGAGTCTGTACATAAGAAGACGTGAGAGCACGTATAGAGATCCTTGAGTGTGAAAAAATTTGGCTTGATGTGATGATTAGTAGGTCTGGGACGAATTTCTGTTATGTGTTCTCTGAATTTTTCTATGAATATTTGTGAATCAAGTGAGAAATTCTGATCGAAGAAAAATTCT
>QYTT01084899.1:0-10196 GCA_006980735.1 Dasypogon diadema
ATGAGCCATCCAGAGCTACAGTCAAATGTTTTGATTTTCTATAGAACTTTATTTATAGATTCTTGGGAAAATCTTTTAGTGGGCTTTTGTAGTATTTCCATAAGAGGCAGGAATCTTGTCAATAGTTAAGGAAGATTCAATAAGGCATAGAGTTACAAAACATCTTAACCGCTCACTCTCATGGCTCGAAGCCCATAAATAAGTCTCAATTTGTGTCGAGAAGCTTTGATATGGTTTTGTTCATAATGTTCTGATTGGTTTTGTATTATAGAAGAATTTAGAGGCGCTGAGAAAAAGGAATGTCCTTAAAAGAGTTTTTCAAAAACCAGACTATTATGAAGATGCGACAAGTTAAAGTCTAGTAATTTATGCCGGATTGTCAAACATGTGATGAGTGGCTTAACATTGTTACGGTGCAAAATAACTCCCTGTGGATTAATTTTGGTCGTTTCTATTAAATTTCTTGCTTTACCTACATTAATTGTTAAGAGTAGCGTTCCGAATTAATCGATTTACTACGCAGGTGCAGTTCAAACTAAACGACATCCTTCCAATTCCACCAGACAGTCTGTCTTTTGCGACTGCCAACCAGCACGGTGCCCTTCGTTCACATCAAAATTCCCATCTCTATAGGGATAGTAGCAACGCTGGCTCTGATTGTGAAAGGCTTGTTCACCACAAACATCACAACTTTTTTTTCAATCAAAAAGAGTAGTAACACTTTCCCGATAATTTGCAATGCAAAATAATCCGTGATTAAAGCTTGAAGCAAAATATAACTATCTTGCAAATATGGAAAATTTGCATTCCTGCAAATGCCCTGAACCACCTAAAGATACATTAAACATTCCAGGACAAGGTAACGACTGTTATAATGTCACATACTATGTTAACGAAGCGGCAAATGACTCTCAAATGTTTCCTGGACATCGTCGACTCATTGACGAACGTGGCGGCGTTTCGTTAATGAGGTGAAGGGCTTGGATCCCACTGGCGTCTATTAATGGTCAAGGCATTTTTTAACTGACAACAGAATCTGAACTTGCGCTAAAGCCCCTAAACAGTACCTAGCTCTGCTAACAATGTTTGTTAAGCAATAGCTGAGTTTGCCATCTTCGGGTATTATTTTTATCAGGTCAATTAATTATTTATTGTATTGCGGCATTATTTTTAATTGGGAAAAGGAACCCAGAATCGTGGTATTTAACCGTCGGCTGTCAATTTTCCAGGTGAACTGTATCCAGCTATCGTTCGGTCAGAGATTTAGGGTAGTATTAAAATACAAAAAGAAATTTCTTTACGTGATCGACATTATACCTCTCAAATCCTATACAATCTTCAATACGATCAGGATGTGGTTTCCTAAATGCTCCCTGATACAAAGAAAACGACAATCTAGATATTTGGTCGAGAAGATTTATGGAATTCCGCATCCTTACTATGTTAGAATTGACGTTAATACTGCTCCTATAGATAAGACATAGTGGAAGTGAGCTACTACATAGTGTGTCATGTCAATTGATGAATTTGCTAGAACTACTCCAGTTAAACCTCCTACTGTAAATAGAAATACAAATCCTAAGGTTCATAGAATTGAGGGTGAATAAGATAGTTGAGCTCCATGTAAAGTTGCTAATCATCTAAAAATTTTAATTCCAGTGGGTATGGCAATAATTATATCGTAGCTGATGTAAAATAAGCTCGTGTATCAACGTCAATACTTTCCTTACTATGTTAGAATTGACGTTATTAATGTGCGTATTGTGTTATTATTTTTTTTTGTAGGAAAAGTTTAGAAAAAATGAACGAGCTGTGAAGCTGAAGACCCTGCGTCTACCATGTGTTGATTAGTTCATCTTATAGCTCATGAATCTATCGCAGAGGGCATATAAAGAAAGTAATGGTCCAAGTATTCTTAGTCTCACATAGAACGTGATGTCGGAAGAAAGAAGCATTTATTTGTTTTTGTTTTTTAAAATATAGTGTCCCTTTATTTCAACACATTTTCCACATCGTTTAACTGAGACCTCTATGCTCTTGCTATAAGAAAAATTTCAACCTTTGCTCTCAAAAAGGTCAGTTTGCCTTATTCATCGGTACATTTAAATTTTTTTCCTCTGTGCTCTAATTTTAATTTTGAAAACATTAAGAATCGCTGGGGGATAGGTCAGGTCCGTAGGGGAAATGGTTGGGCTAAGTGAAGCCACATTCTCATACGGTAGCCTTACAAATCGCAGCCGAGCGGACTGGAGTATTATCGTGTAGAAGGCGGACATCTCTAGTAACATTTCCCCGTCGTTTATCAACGATTTGCTATCAGAGTTGCTGTAGTAAGTCCGATTAAAACGTTGTGTTAAAGACTGTATTTCTTTCTTTAAAGTCAACTAGCAAGACCCCTTTATAGTCCCAGAAAATTGTAGCCCTCATAATTTTAGTGCTTTGTGTGAAATTTGCTTTTTGCGGATTTGGTCCTCTCTTCCGATGCTACCCCATTGAATCCCTCTTAGACGTTGGTTCATAATAAACAACCATTGTTTCGTCGTCTGTCACAATCGAACATTCTTCTGGACTTCAAGGCAAAGCTTTCGACACGCTGTTGTTTTCAAACAGTACTGAAAAGTCTAGACACCCAACTTGCGCTAATTTTTGTCATGTCCAAATATTCGTAAAGAATACGAAGGACGCCTGTTTTAGAAATGCCAGTTTGTGCTGCAATTTCTTTAGCTTTAAGCCGACGATCACTCAAAATGATTTGTTACTGGGCCTCCCTCATATGGACCTTCTGATTTTTCTCCTCCTCATCGAAAGAGCTTCAACCAGTTAGTTTTTTATAGTTGCAAATAATGGACAAAAGTCCCCACACACATCATTCTCAATCTTTCATTTATCTGTGCTAGTGTTAACCCTTTTTTAGTTAAAAAGTGTATAACTGCAAGATACTCAATTTTAGATATATTTTTTTAAATTCGCTTAACTTCACCTTCTTTCTGAGACTGTCACAAGTAACCTAATAATTGCCAAAGGTTAAAAGTTTGCAAGCTGCCTTTTAAGACTTACTTTTAACCAATACATATAACAATTTCAGGGATATATGCGTGTTAGTGTATCACACTAAGAATACATGGGCCGTACTACTTTAGTAGAAAGTTACTACCGTACTTTCAAAATTCATTCGCCCTTATTCTGGAATGGAAAAAGGTTATTGCTTTACAATATCAAATACACGGGCTTTGGAACTTTTTGCATTGCGAACGGAGTCCAGATTATGGGTAATTTTTTTATTTACTCGAAATAACTTAAAGTGGATAAAAGTAAAGTTCAATGTAAAAATTGCTAAGCTATCCATGAATTCTTGGAAGCAAATGTAAGGGCGTAAGAAAGAAAAAAATGGAATGGTTGAACCTCATAAGACCCGTGTATTCAAACAAATAAATAAGGCGACTAACACAAAGAGAATTTGACTGCGGTAATTTCAATCTTTATTACCATTCCATTTTGTTTCTTTATTCTAATAAGCACTCGAGAGCTTTCGCTCAGAATTCAGAAGCAAACGCAAATGAAAAAGGAAATACAAATTTCTCTGGTACAATACCCTTTGCATTACAATGTCACTAACATACTCTTTTACCTTACCCTTTGCAATACCATTATGATTTATGCTATGGAATTACTCATTACCGTGTTCATCAATGGCTCCGTTTCATACTGTGATATTTTTCCATATACGACTTTAGCATGTATCTTTTCATATTTTTCGTTAGTATTTAGAAACGTTCCTTTCCCCTGTAATCAGTTGATACTTACCAACCAGATTACAGATTCAATTACATTTATTATTGGATTTCATAGGTGGTAATGAGCTACATAGAATCAATGAAGTAGTTAATTACGATGAATATTTATATTTGTAATCAATTACTAGTAATTCCTAGTTCTGCCGGAACTAGTAATGACGGAATAAGAAACATAGAGTTAGAATACATTTCGTGAAATAATAGACCTCAATGTCACCGGAATTTAGTTTCAGTGGTACACGGTTGCAGTTTAGAACAGAAATTTTCATTTTTCATTCAGCAGTAATTAATATACTTCTCCAATTTAAAAGTCATATTTTTCACAAAACCATGTAATCAAAAGACAAACAAATCTGAAGTCAAAGTGCATGTTTGTTTCAGAAAAAAACGCTGTCACATATAACATGTTAGAACATGATCTCGAATTCGACAGAAGACTGTACAATTCGGGCCGATTATATTTTCGCGTTACTTTTAAGAGAATGTAATGCATCTGGTAATGGCTTCTTGAGCAAATAGCATTTTTTCTTGTTTTGGATTAAAATGACTATCGGGTCATTATTAAAGGAATCGAAATCTGTAGTAAAAAAGTTTGAAGACCTTTTTTTATTTTTCTTATTATAAGTGATATGCCTCGCTTGGAATGTGATCTAATTGAGGACATCTCTAACCGCTTCATATAATCCATATTCACGCTTTTTCTGTGGCTTGTTTCTCAGGTACATACATCAATAGAGATCCGGAAGCAAAACCTTCGAAACTACAAGCCATGCACACGATTAAGAGCGAACTCTATTTTATGAATGTTTCGAGATAGCAACACATGGACTGACGAAGTGCAGTTTCGAAGCTTTTGCCGGAAACAAATCCTTTCTTCTTTACATACCGTGTGTTTCTCGGTTTGCAAAAGTTCGATTGTTTGCTGAAACATTGGTGCATTTTGCTACTGTCGAAGATCATTTTAGTATAGCACTGATAGAAGAACCAGACCTGACAGAAGCTCCATCATTTTTTCCAAGTAACGTAACAATACCTGGAAAAAATGCTGGCACTTCTATTATCGAGTTCATCTGCCAGACGACGATTAGTCGCTTCTGTATCCTCGAAATTGTCTTCAGAAAATGCGTTTCTGCAAAAATTCCTTTTGCTTCATCATGAATTGCGATATCATGCCAGGATGGTAGGAGTAGTAGATTCCGTATTACGGGCCCTCACATCTAAATGATGCAGACGATATGGCTACAATATGAAGGAATGGTTTCATAAACACCTTTCTTGGAATGGCCCTATGATTTGTTTACCTTGCCACGAATGGCTTAATCTTATTGGCTTGTTTCTTTGGAAAAGTGATGTAAAGTTGCCCATATAGCTTTTATTCATCAGCTCTTGAAAGCCACCATTGATTCTGTGGAACTCCGGGCTAAAGGCTAAAAGTCGTAATTTTAGGGGTGTCCTGTTTTTGTATATTAACTTTTCTACAACTAACTACGATAAGCATGAGCCTACTAACCGCATGTGTATAGCAGTTAATCGCATTGTGGAACACTTTGATTATTAGAACGTATTCAAGAATACGTTTGTACACATGTACGGGATTTGGGGATATGGCAGCGGAGCACTAGTGTCCCAACAGCTCTTCGTTAAGAGATGCATCTGCCCCGGTAGGCTTCGGAGTGAAATAATGACTCAAATGCTCATGTATCTCATGGCTTTATTCATTTTTTTACCTTCAACTGGTAAATAGTTAGCAACATTAACCAACGTACGTGTCCCGGGTGGCGCGGTTTATATCAATTAGCCCTTCAATTAGTTAATTAGAAAATCCAGAAATTAATTTTATAAGACCATATTTGATAATCCCCGAATCCACTTTTTTCTACCGCTTAGTTGACCTGCGATCCAAATCATACAATCCCATCATTTGGTCAGCTCACTTCCTGTACACCGATATAACTTCTGTGCAGGGAGTATCCTCTTTTTTCCATTCTTAATTTTTCGACTGTCAGTAGTAATTACATTTGTGTATCAATTGCGGAGAACGATTACCTTTTCAAGTGAATAAGCGAACTTTAAAATCAGTCAGCGATTCCTTGAAGCTTTGGAACGGACTTTTACTGCGATACTTTTGAAAGGTCATCTTTAAACAATTAATAATATCATCAATGTAATAAGTTTGCTTGATCCTCCAGATTTATCAAATAAGACAAAATATAGTTCGATATTATGATAGAAGCTCGAAACGGTCTATGGATATGGCAGATTTAGAAAGAGCGAGGAAATGTCGCTCACACTTCTGAAGGGCTCACAAGAATCTTCTTTTGCGTCGAGCAAATCCTGTAATTTCTTATTTGAAGGTGATATCATTACCAAAATACCAGCAAGTTATTCCTTCTATACTTTTCTCCCTTCCTTGGAGCCCAATAGAATATATTCCGTAGTAAAAATATATATATATATATAAATAATTAAAAAAAAGACTTCTGAAAACAAAACTTTTATAAATGTACTAAAAAGAGAAAAGTAATTTTTTTCTAACCTTATAAACAATTTTTAAAATTTATCTAGATTATTATTATATATATTATATGTATATATTTATTATCTCTTGAGTATTATATCTCTCGGGAATCTTGTATATATTGATGTATTCTTAAAATTTACGACTTTTCACGCTAAACGCTTTTAGTTTTAATAATCTAGATAAATTTAAAAATTTTTTATAAGGTTAAAAACAACTACTTTTCTCTTTTTAGTACATTTATAAAAGCGTTATTTTTAAAAGTTTTTTTTTTGTATTAATTTTCTCTTGACGCTTTTGGCATTCTTTTTCTAAAAGTCATTTTCTCTGTGTAGGGATTTCTGTTCGTTTTCCTTTCTCATTGCCCTTTGTGCGTTTAAATTGGATCGTTGCCGAAGTTTCAGTTTGTTTCCAATTTTGACTGCCCTGAAATTAGATTCTATCAACATAGTATTTTTATATATCCCTATGCCAGTCAGTCATCGGCGTGCCTCCATGACGTTAGGTTTAGTGGTTAATTTTGTAATTTAAGTTTTAATTTAAATAACGTTACATAGCTAAACGCGTTTTACTCGTCAAACCCAGTCATTTGATACCCATATCAAGGGAGTTGTGAAGAAAAAGTTAATCCGCCATCTTGAACCGTCCGCCATATTCAATTAATAATGACGTGACATGGCTTTTCTCACTTTACTGCTCAAACCTTTCCAGTTGATACCGAAATCAATATGGTCCCCCTATTGCATTGCCACCGGACGAACGTACATTTTAGCTTATTAAGAACTAATCGAAATGTTCATTGCAAGATATGTCACGGACAGAGAAAGTGAGTTAATAAAAACGTTGTAAAAAACAGATCATACGTTTATGCTTACAGAAAACTCGTACTAGGCTGTGTTTGTTTATTAATATAGCAATATGTATTTCCACAAATCATAAAAAATACGACTTGGTTATTTTACATAGGGATTTTAAATAGAAAAACTACAGGCCTATACTGAAAATGTGCGACTAAATGCAAAAACGAATAGCTGTGAAACACTAGGACCGATGTGATTTAACAGTTCAGGCACCTATCCGCTGGTATGATCGTAGGTAAAATCTACGCTGTCTGTTGGTGCCCAAACAGCGTAGAATTATGAAATCGGACTGTTGGAAATATAAAAACTGGCCGCACCTTATTTTCGGTGGCGTCGTATTATTTTCGACAAAAGGAAGGTTTTTTTTATATATAAGAATATTCTTCGAACCCTCCTTTTTAATGTGGCATAAAACAAAATGTTAAAAGCTTATTTTATTTTTATTTTATCTTTTTTCCAACAGCTAAGGAGAAGAAAACCCAAAGAAAGAACATCCATCATGCAGACCAGGAATTAATAAATTAAAAAAATCTATTTTTATTTTGTATTTTTTCATGGAATATAACTAGGAAACTTTATTTTCCATATTTACTGTGTTCAAAATAGGACCATGATAATGATTTGAAGATTTCATGTGCATAGTGATCGTTATAAAATTCTCTACGACATTATAAGACCGATTTTTGGATTTTTTATTTTTTCAAAAGTTACATTGGTTTAAACAAAAAAATGCTATTATTTAGCTGTCGTGAAATTTTACAAGTTTATTTTGACTCACTTCGCGATATTCGATTGAGTTGAAATTTCTCACACATATATGTTTCCGATGACATTTTAAACAATGAAAATTCAAGATGGCAGCCCTAATATGGCGGACCATATTTGTTATATATTGGCGCAATTCGGCTGAAAATGAACACCTAGAAGTTTTCAGGGGTGTTGATTACAAATTTCGACTCCAAATTTATATATTCAAAACGGCGACTCCAATATGGTGGCCAAATTTGTCATATGTGGCCCGATTCAGCCAAAAATTAACGTCTAGAGGCTTGCGAGGGGTATTTTGATTCCAAATTTGGATATTCAAGATTTGTTTATACGGCCCGATTCGAGATTTTCGAGGGTACTCATTGCAAATTCTGCAAGTTTTTATAAGCATAGGGCAGCTGTGTTAAATTATTACAGAGCCAGAAATACATGAATATTTGCCATAAAAGCTCAAGACCACTTGTAGACGCGATTCGGAATCTGGTCAACACCACAATGAATCACATCGTTCCTATGGATATTAGCAAGATTGAGGGCCTGTTCGAAACGCTGAAAAGGCGCAAAAGTTATACTGAGATCCAACATCGATGTTTCAAAGGGTCTCGTCAACGGAGAAATTGGTTTCATCACGGAGATTATATGGCCACATGTTATAGAGCCAATAGCCATGCAATTCCCCGACAAATATAGTTACGGCACTGTCGAAAGATGAATGTTACCAGTATTATTATCTTAAGCATTAATAGTGCACAAGATGATAGGCATAGTAGATTATGTTGTGGTACATTTGGGAACAAGGCTGTTCGCTGTTGGTCAAGCCTATGACACTCTTAGCAGGGTACGCTTGTTGGGTGGTGTTATGATTGAAGAATTGGATTGCTCTAAATTATTTGGAAAAGTATCATGCAACAACAATGCATTGGCGGAAATGAGCAGGATGAGAAACATGAATTAAGTCTACTTAATGTACATAGTGACTATTAATGTAATTTTGTTTGTATATATGATTATATCAACTGAAGAGAATTTATTATTTGTAAATAGTCTAAACATAAGAGCACTTATGTAGGTATTAAAATGAAAATATGGGACTAAAGAGTAGAAAAAAAAGTTGTTACCCAAAAAGATTAAAGTAAAAAGAACTTTTTAACTTTTTAAAAACAAGCTTTTATTTAATTTTATACCAAAACGGGGAAAATAAATAATTACCCTATTTGATTGGGGCAGGGCCGTAGTAAAATGAGCTGACTCATTGCGGATGAATGGTTATTAAAAAATTTGTAAATTAAAAATTATATAATGAAACAAATCATATCATTTTATTGATGTTGATTTACTGATCTAAAAGTTTGTCGCGAGATAAACATTAAAATATTCTCATTTCTGTCGAGTCAAATGTATAAAGCCTTCCCGCGACAAGCTTTTATGTCATAAAGTTGTCATATGTATATGTTTGTGTTATTGCTTTGGGACATTTATTCACAAACTTGTTAAAATCATAATTCTTAGCTGATTCTGACCTCGAAATTGGATAGAAGTTGTTATGACATGTAAAAATATAGTAAAGTAAAACAAGTTTGGATCCTAATCTACTCAACCTTTACCGGAATGGTGAAATTATTAGTGGAGTCCTTAATAAACATCTTTATGTGTGTACTCTTTCTGGATTTTCGTATTGTAGAGGTTCGGCCCGTAGTAATGTGGTAAACGATTCCAGGGTGGTGTTGTCGGATACCGGGCAGATGGGTTTTAGTCAGTAGACCATGAGTTGGCAGTGTTGGATTTCCCCTCTCGTGAAGAATATACATATATTAGAAACTATATTTTGAAGAAAAGAAGTACTCAGAGGCTTGTCCATTGCAGCTGATACAATAAGCCTCCCCTACATACAGCAGAAAAGATTAGTAATATAGAGAAAGGTTGACATTTTTCCATTGAAATGTATTCTCTTATTCAAGCTTGCAGCTTGCTAAAACATTTAGTAAAACAAAAATCAACTCTATTAAAGGCTTTTGTGTGATGTAGTAAGTGCAAGTGCGTACTGTAATTAATTCAGCAACAGCAACATAACTGCTATAGCAAGTAAGGGCTTTGGAGAAAAGGAAATAATAGAAATGTAATAAGTACACGTTTTTACATTGCATTGGTAAAACGAAAGTCCCTATAATAGAGTTGAAAATGTAAGAAATCTACGACAATACAATAGATAATATTAGCTTAAATTATTTTGGAGTGGTCTTCGTCTAGGCCGGTAGA
>QYTT01084899.1:10216-22267 GCA_006980735.1 Dasypogon diadema
TAGTTTGTTTACACTTCTAAACCCATCTGCTACCGCACATCGTATGGCTTTTATTGTCATGCGCACAAATTTTTCGCATGCCTACTATGTCGATTGTATCGAAATTACTCGTTTTTAGAGTAATATTCTTCTCCGATGTAATTTTAATCTTCAACGTAGTAAAAATACTGCACTTCATAACGCTGTTCCTATTAAGGGGCATGAAAATTACTACACACTCTTAAATTTTATTTTAGGTGTGGTAAATACGCTGCAAACAAGTAAAATTCTCGAGTTTACTCCACATAGTGCAAATTTAATAGATAATTTCTAGTAAATTTTACTTGAAAATTGTGCTAAATTTCAACGGATTTTTTACAGTGTACTCAGAGGCTTGTCCATTGCAGCTGATACAATAAACCTCCCCTACATACAGCAGAAAAGATTAGTAATATAGAGAAAGGTTGACATTTTTCCATTGAAATGTATTCTCTTATTCAAGCTTGCAGCTTGCTAAAACATTTAGTATAACAAAAATCAACTCTATTAAAGGCTTTTGTGTGATGTAGTAAGTGCAAGTGCTGTACTGTAATTAATTCAGCAACAGCAACACAACTGCTATAGCAAGTAAGGGCTTTGGAGAAAAGGAAATAATAGAAATGTAATAAGTACATGTTTTTACATTGCATTGGTAAAATGAAAGTCCCTATAATAGAGTTGAAAATGTAAGAAATCTACGACAATACAATAGATAATATTAGCTTAAATTATTTTGGAGTGGTCTTCGTCTAGGCCGGTAGAGCTCGACTTAATAGAAAAAATTTAGTGCAACATTTTGGAAAAAGAACAAGAAGGAATATATCTTCTACATTTTTAGAAATTGTTGATATCCTACCAAATTTAAATTAAGGCGAATTTGTGTTCTAATCGATTACCATTATTATCCAATCCAATTAAAAATTTGCCAAAAATGCGCTTATAATTGGAATGTTTCTTGAATTTTTGAAAACCGTACACAGTCACAAATATAAGCTTGTATATTAAAAAACTCACATTTCTGATAAATAGTTCACCTTTTACCATTCTTGTAAAGTTTCCATACATTATTATCACCTTATTACTCCAAAATAATTTTACTGGATGTGAATCGGTACGCCATTTTTCTGCGTTTTACTCTCTCACTCAGTTTTAAGCAGTCTAGTCTTAGCTTTGTATGTGCAGAAATAAAATTGTTGAAGAGTCGCCAGTGCAAATAATAATAATAAAAAAAGGAAACATAAAAATGGCAAATATAAAAAAAGTTTATTACTCTCTCACTGTAGAATCAAGTTCTACGTGGGATATCAAAGACCCTATTAAATAAAAATAAAATTGTAATAAGCATTTATCGGATTGAAAGTACAATAAAGTACACATATATAATAATGCACGTGGGATAGAAAAAAAATAGTCAAGAATGTATCTAATAAACATTGCCGGTCTAATAACAAAATTTATTTATGGATGGAGTTGCTTCATGAGATAGTTTATTGCTGATATTCTTTAGAGTTCTCATTAATTCATTTTCGTTCGTGCAACTGAATGAACTGGGTTCATAACATTAAAGTAATTAACTTAACTGTGTCTACGTTTAGTACCTCAAAGAGTTAGATGGACTAATGATATCCTGTATCTGCGAACAGCAACGTTTTCTAGAATCCATCTATTTGGACTTGTGAGTTGGTTGTCATTAAGAAATCAAATATATCTCTAATGTTGTTTTAAAATAGAATTACATGGGGTTAATTAGTTTGAAAATTTGTAAAACGTAGATATAATAATGAAAAGAACGCTTTCCACTACGTATGTAAGAGAAGGTTAGGCATATACGTACGGAAATAATCATAAACATGAGTGATAAACATTTTGTAGGCTCATAAACTGAAAAACTTTTCGACCCTAAGATATCTAGGGAAATTTTAAATTCTCCTCTTTTGGCGCCGCTTCGACTCCTGTAGTGGGTGCGGCGATTTTTATTTGGATAGGTACTAGTGGTTGAGGCAGTTCTGTTGTCGAGATTTGCACTTACGAAGCTACTGCGATGTTGCACAGTAAAAATTTCCTTGCAAAAATTGTAGCTTATTTGCAATATTTGTCAGGTTAGAATTTCTCATTCTCCTTTTCCCTAAAATTTTCGTCTGTCGTCTAAGGTGTGCTATGCGCATCCTTGGTTTTTTCTTTGCTATGCAGCTAAGCCTGAAAATTTCCTTAAAGGAATGGTAGCCTCAGTCTCACTTCATCAAATGATACTAAAGTTGAGTGAAAGTGATAATAGAAGGCCGTTGAAAAAACTTATTACAAACATAATGGTATTTCTGGCCCAATAGATATAGAGAATTAAATGAGCAATCCTTTTCGTGGGCGGAGTTGCAGCTGATACACGTCGCTGTCTAAAATTCTTTTTTGCTTTAGGTGTTTGTCAGTATGAAAGAAGCTGGTAAATAACCCATGGAAATTATCGTTCGCGATGCGTTTCAAGTATCTTCAGATGATGTTACTAACTGATTATTATTGATAAGTGCTAAAAGCTCCAATGTGGGTAAACAGCTTCCTCAAAACGTAAAATTTCAAAACACAAAAAAGAAAATAAACGGTGTACGAAATAAGGTATTTAAATTGCCCAAAGAAGAAAAAGTTTGTAAAATAAATTCCAGTATGCGTTTAGTGTACTTAACAAATTTAAAATAGTCTGAGGCAATTCTACTGACGAGAATTGTACTTGTCAAGCCATTAGAAAGTTGCATAATAAAAATTTCATGTTGTTATATTAAAAACTTATGCTTTTTCAAAGTTGTTGCCTCCAAAAATAAAGGAAATTTAGGCCAGGTTTTTTTAAGCCGGTGTAATTTTTGAAAAAATGGAAAATTCAAGAATCCGTCTTACAGAATCGTAGAGAATTGTACGGCGATCATTATGCACCTACACTCTTCAAAATCGGTTAAAAACCTGTCGTATGGTCCTATTTTGAACACAAAAAGTATGCGAGCGAAGCGACTCATTTCTCTGTCCCGTGCTGGTCTCCTCTGTAAACGCTCGCAAACTTGGCTATGCTCGCAGAACATATATACTTATACAAATTCTATTAATATTTCAGAATTATGGTATTAAAATTGCATATCTGGAATGACCATTTAGGGATTTTTAATCATAATATGATATATATATTTTATTATATTATATTTATTATATTATATTTATTTTATTATATTTATTTTATTTTTAATATATTATATTTTAGAATTCAAAAACATTTTTTAACGCCATTGTATTTCGATTGTCAGTTTTTAATAATTGATATAAAAAATAGGTACTACTTCCATAGCACAACATTTAGAAGCACAATTATATTGGAAATTTTTGAAAAAGCAATAAAAACGGGTTTTACAAGTCGTCGACTAATGTTGTCTTAAAAGTAACGTTGCAAAAAACATAAAATATCAAAGTGTTTAACATTTCGGCATAATTTAAAAAGAAGAGTTTAAAGAATATTTTAATGAGAAGCTCGACTCTTAAGAAATCTGACTAGCTTTAAATTTTTAATTTAACTTTTAAATTTTAAATATATTTATACGGCTGTGGGGTAGATTTCTACCCCAACATATCTTTTATTCTCAAAACAGAATGTATTATATTTTTGGTCTTTTTTTTTATAAGAAAATAAGAAACCTGCTGCTCGCTGCATATTCGCTCAACCGGAAGCACTTGACAAATTTTTAACGAATAATTGCCATGGATATTGGGCCCGAACCCGAACACACTGGACTAGTTAAGTCGGGGACAAGGTTTTGATTAAATCCAATCCCGAAAATTAGTACGTTTATATATATGTTTGTTTTCAACCACTTCTGATTCGACGCGGTTGATAAGTCGACGTAGACTAACGCATACTTCCCTTCCTCAGGAACCAGTTTTAGACGACGGAAAAAATTATAAATGTGGCTGGTGTCAAGCTGCAGTTAAGCCTTTTTATATCATACGAGTTCCAAAAAGAGAGGAACACAATGACTATTCATAAAAATGTGTACGAAATCTGAAGACTATCAAAAATGAATGGCACTCAATTATCCTTTCTTTGATAATTTCACAACCGGAAATATAAAGTAGCATAAAGTAGCTTTTGTACAACAGTGAAATTCGTAGAAGGGCTTGGGGTTTACCTTTGGTGAGGCAAACTATCAATATTAAAAAGAGCTATTCATCAAAAATTGATGTCGTGTTATTGATGGAATCGCAAAGGCTTATTTTACCACGAATTGGTGAAACCACCGAACGGCATTGGCTCAATTATTGTTCGACCATGTCGTACGAAAAACGCTTCAGCTTAAGAAATATTGGCTCCTCCACAATATTCTCACAAACTTGCATCAAAGGATTACCATTTATTTGGGTCTCTTCAGGATGGGGATGACCTCGGACAACACTAAAAAAGTTTTTGGAGGTGGGGACGGAAGAGTGGTGGCACAGGAGGTGGAGATGTAAATTTGAATATTTTTCGAATTGAAAGTTAGGGTAAAAAAAATGAATTTTCGCGAATAAACATCCCGAATTCAGCAGTCTGGGTAGAGGATGGAGAAGTTGAACGCCCAACCTCGGAAATCATCTGTTATTACGTTTGGAAAACTTTTTGAGCTATAATATTTAATTTTCATTCAATATCATAATCGAGAAATATTCAAATTTTCACCTCCGCACCCTGCGCCTCCACCTTCCCGCCCCCACATTTCAACTATCAGAATGAACGCATACAATTTGAAAAAGCGCTACAGACCTCTTACAATCTACAATTAAAAAAGATTGTATACCTGTCCAAATGTAAATATCCCTAAAGGTGGTTACAAAATCAAAAGTGCCATTACAAAGTTTACCATAAAGCGGCTTTCTCTAAATGGGGGCAGGCGCTGCAATCGATTATATTTAGCCCTAGGTCAACATTTTCCATTCAATGCGGAAAAATGAAACTCACAATTGAAGCACTTTTTATCAGAGGGGCCGCGAAAAAAAAGTCGCCAAAGTGCGAAACACAGGAAAGTGGGTCATTAGCGGAGATTGCATCAAGCTGCAGAATCAGCAAGAGGCGCTTTGATAGAACGCCACTCAAACCATGCATTTGATTACATTGCGTCAACTGGACGCACAGTTATTCGGGCCGGGGCCCAAGTGAAAGACAAAAGGGCAAAAAAGAAATCCCCATAAGACAACAAACGCAACAGCGCGAAAGAAAGACAACAACGCAGACGGGGGCTAATTAAAATCGCGGCCGTATGAGCAAGAAATTAATCATGCAAACGTCGCGGTCGCGTACAGAATACATGCACATCGCGACGACCACATAGTGGCGTTTGTGATGTGCGAGTTTGACGTCAACGTGACATCAAACCGGCAGTGGACGGCGACTGGCCCTGCAATTGTCAGCCGTCACTCGGCTTATTGTCGATACCAAGGGTCAAAGGCGTCAAGCGATCGATTTACCAACGATTGTCTGATTGTGATTTCTGGGTGAAGCTGTGAAGCTTCCCCCGGGCGGCTTACTCCGCTGGTGCCTTCGGGGTTTTTGCGTCGCCACCGGCCGCTCGCTAAGAGTCGCTGGGCGAGCGGGGTCGGCGGCTCTGTTCTGTGGCTTCGCAGTTCGCACTAATTTGGCGCATCACTTGTTCTCGGTCAACGTCAGTTTAATTAATCTGCGCGCGCACTGGGGGTCATGTGAACTTGATTTGCCGCCGGCTCCGTAGAGAGCTGATAACCGCACTCTGCTCTGATTTCTGATGACTTGCCTCATGTTGTCGCTGGTAAAGTGACGTGGGAATTTCAGGGCCGCAAGCTATTTGTGATCCCCTCTTTCCGATGTAATTAAAACTCCCCAATGAGCTTTGATCGCTATCAATTAACTTTCTACTATGTGGGTGTGCGCTGTTAAGATTAAATTACGCGCCAATTTAGTACTGCATCGTGCAAACGATTGAGAACGGGCTTCGAGCACTTGACGATCGATATCGAGTGGTCGACCAAGCATTCTCCGACATCACTTCCTCATTAATTTCCGCCAGAATGGAATTTCATACGAATTCGGGGAGCACTGTCTGGTGGCAAGATTTTTCTCCCACGGTTTTCGGTTTTATGGAAATTTAATTTTTCAGCGCCTGAGCTCATAATGCCGGGAATCGTCGCCGTCGATATACATTCTTGGGAAAAGCTATGGGATCTGAAGATGGCACTGATAAGATCGAATCGCCCTTCCGAGAAGATTCCCGGCTCTCATTCGAAATCGATCGCTGCACGCAGCAAGAGACAAATTCTTGAAGAAAAATTTTTCGACATATTTTTGGCAAATACCTGGATTATTTATGGTAATAATTTCGTTCGGTTCTTTGATTTCAGCTGGCTGATAATTGGCGGGGATAAAAGCCAAAATGACACACGATCACCCAGTGTCGATTCCGATCGCCGATTAACGTCGCTGCATTTCGAGCGCCGCGGTTATGTTAAGGTGTTAATTTTCCTCGGCCCTGGACGCTGGCAGATCAGACATTCAGCCGTCTGTGAAAGCTCATCTTCCGAAAATATATGCGTGACAGGTTGTTCTGATGCTGTCGTCCGCTTCTAGCGGGGAACTCAGTCGACCTGGAGGAGAGATGCACGGAACCCTGCTGGATACCTCTTTGTTGGACATTTCTTGCGATGTCGTCGAGTTTTTTCCCGAAAATCAATGCTAATTTATAACTTATTTAAATTTTTTATTTTCTCTTCCATATTATCACAGCGCATACTTACTTTGTTTATGTTTCCCAAGTGTAAATTATTAATATCAGCGATCATAATTCAAATTTGGAAGTCCGCCGATACTCCTCCGCTCAGTGGATCTGTCCGTTGAACCTATGGACCGAACACCTGTTACGATCGGGACTTCTAATTTATTTAATTCAATCAGTCACTGTAGATTGTGATCAAATTAATAAAAAACAAAACCC
This sequence comes from Dasypogon diadema, assembly GCA_006980735.1. Taxonomy (NCBI): domain Eukaryota; kingdom Metazoa; phylum Arthropoda; class Insecta; order Diptera; family Asilidae; genus Dasypogon; species Dasypogon diadema. The sequence goes on from QYTT01084899.1 coordinate 17,200, forward strand.
GGACAACTTTTATCGGATATCTAATATCTTAATGAGGCGTGTTTCTAGCTTTAGTCGGCCATCGAACATCTGTACGGGTACGGGTCACTCCACTGATATTAGTCGAAAATTTTAGCCGCTGATCATGCCACTTCCCTTGTTTACAATTTGTATTCACAACTCGAACATATCCAATGACAAATGGAGGAACAAAGCAGACTCATCCGATAATCCATCTACTGTGGGGCTGGCTAGCGCTCATGCACTTGTTTCGACCAAAGAAACCTGCAGCGGTCAAGGAAAAAAGACAAAAAGTGATTTATTGAGAAATGCAATAGTTTAATGGCCATATTTGGTGTTTTATGGCGAGTTTCATATTTCAACATGGCATCATTGACGACGGATCGCTCCTCTCCCCACAACGGATCTGTTCACAGGCCCAATAGTCTATGACTATGGGTCTGGCCACAAGTTATGAACTCAGACGATTCCCGATCGATTGATCGTGCTGAGCTTAACACAGTCGGAGATCCTCAGTCCTCTCCCTTGTCGCGCACAGCAACGATCATGACGAGTAGTTCGTCGCCTATTGCAAAAAACCACCAGACAGTCACAAAGTTCCTATTAGAATTGCCAATTGTGCGCTCCCTCAAGACACATCAGCGTTGCTACAAGTATTGATCTTTTCCTATCAAGCCACATTCGAGCGCAATTAATTAATTATTCATACGCGATCAGGTTGGAGTTTCACGAGAATGCCTTGAAGGGAGGCTGTCGATCCGATCGTGCTACTCGAGACCCGGACATTTTGTTTACATTAGTTCTCTTAACCTTCCGATACCAGAGATGCTGCTGCAATTGTAAACCCGTTCTCGGCCGTGCAAAGTATTCACTCGAAATCAGTAGATTTCGTTATGTGAATGGCTTTTATCACTTAATCGCTTAAAATATTAGGGGCCCGGTTTTGGGGTGCTTAATTCTTTTAGAGGCTTAAAATTGAATTTTAATTTCTGTTGAGGTCTGAAATGCACCTGTAGGGCAAAATAAAAATGAAAGAAAACACACACGTAGAGAGGAAAATGTGGTTGCGATAGCCTGTGGGTGCTGAAACGACAAAATTTCGTCATTAAACAGCGGAAAAAATGCCTAAATTAAGTCTGCAAAAAATAAAAATTCCTCTGGGGGGTAATTTGTTTATATTATAATTACCTTTATTTACAATAATACTAAAGTTTACGTGAACGTCAACAGTTTTTATGATAAAAACTGTATGTCGGGAATTATGTCCAGGTGAATGAGAGTAATGCGGCAGTTGTGATCAATTGTCCATTATCGGCCAATTTCAGTAACATTATCATTATCAATATTTCCAAGTTAAAAAGGATCAGGATATAACTGAAAGTAAGGACAAGCGGTACAAAGTTAGGGTACTTCGCAATCTGATCTTGGAACTGAAAATGTAAAACTTCCTTTCGATGGTGCTTTCAAGCATCTGCATTTATCTTTAGAAGATAAAATTCTTATTTCAATAAGATGAACAGCTGCCTTTTGTTTTGAGGTTATTCATAAATATTTCGATACTTTCATTTGTTTTCTTAAGTCCATCTATCCAAAGTTCATTACACAACAGTCCCCCATAGATTTGTGCCTTGTGCCGTACCTTTAGACATCAGCTATAAGTCTTAAGAGATTAACTAAAAATCTAAACCTTGGCATTGCAAGGACGTGCGTTATGGCATCGTTATAGATTGATGGGCTTGATGATGGAGGACAAATAATATTTAGCTGTGCTGTGCATGGTTCGTACACAGGCGAGGACCCTGTGAACCTTCGTGTTCTGTTTAATTTGAAATATTGTTTCGACCCAATAAGGTTTGATAAACGGTCTATATACACCCTAGGAGTCTAAGCTTTCAGCAATTACAACAAGCATGTACCACGGAGAGGGGATCAAATGGTCTCATCAAATGTTAAAAATATATTGGAATTTCGCTTTTATTCAGGTCTTGCTAAATTCGTGTTGTTTTATTTCTAAAACTTTGAATATAACGGAACCTTTTGTAAGTGTAAGCACAAATCAAGAACCATTAACTGGGAATAGAAAGACGGGAAGGTCATGTTTTCAACGGGATATACCTTGTAGGTTCGAAGTGGACTAAATATCCAGGAACATTGTTCTCGAGTATATTCTGTCTAACTTATAAGCCGAGCAACGACTAAAGGTTGATTCACACGTTCCGACACGATACGACACGACATACTTAAAACAAACCTCGGAACAGCATGACAATTTTGGTTCTTTCAATATTTTGAGCGTTTTATACCAGAAAAGTATTCATCTGATTACATTTCCCAAGTGGAAGGCGAAATAAAGGAATAAAGGTAAAAGAAAAATGAATAACTTACTGGAGTTTTTTGGACTACGACAATGTTTGGAAATCGTATCGCCTGTCGAACTTTTGTCGTATGTTATGCTACTATTATCGGGGTCTACGTAGGTAATCGAGCTCCTATTAAAGTAATTGGTTCAAATATGATCAAGTTGCGTCTGGTTTAGCATTGTGAAAATCTGTTGATCCTAGCTGATTGTAATAAGGTGACTCTTTACTTGAATTCAGCCCACAGTGGCATGGACCAAGTAATAACAGAAAAGCGTATCATCTTCTAAAGGTACTTGCAATACGGTGCGTAGCTGATTGCTGATGCCTGTGCTTAATGTGTAATTGCTGCTGGATTCGCAGCTAAAACAATAACAACAGCGTGCACGCTTTGTATTTTATATGTATATAACCTAATACAGCCAATGATGGTTTTTCTCAACTCCATGCATATATTGCTCTCGGGTGAGGCATCACTGGATAAAAAGTCAAGAAAAAGCGTACACTGCTTGGCTTAGGAGCTAACTAGTCTTTCTGTTACCAAAATACAGTAGATAGTTGACTATACATTTATTTCCACAATATAAACGAACTCTACAAGCCTGACACGTGTTTTGCTTTCTAAGAGATAATCTTTAGAGGAGTAAACAATGCCCTGTATCTTTGGTAGGCATGCAGAGCATATAGGTGTTCCTTTCAACGATTTCTGCCGAAGATGTATGAACCAGGAGAAGGTGAATGTATTCAACAGCTTCTCTGCGAATCCTTCAGCCTGGCGAACAAAGAAAGAGCACACTAGCTGACCTCTTCTTCCTTTCATAGGGGAAAGTGGTTGGTTCTAGTTTTTTGCACATTTTATGGCACTAAATGTACAATAAAGTACAATTATTACTTTGCGAACTATTTAGTGTATAGAGCTGGAGCTCCGTACCAGAGGACCGGAGGGAACAAATTGTGCAAACTGTTGTTGTATGGCGGAATGTAGCCTAAACAACATCACCATCCCATATACTATGCAGTTAGTTTTTACAAGCAGTAATTAGATTTTTATTATCTTTATGAAAAGGTATGTGAAGTTGCCTATTTCATAATTCGTAAGACGTACTTTATTCGCAAGGCCCACGCGAAAATATCCACAACACACAACGCCTTGTACAACGGAGTCCGTGAATTTCGTCAAACAGTTGCGCAACGCCCTGACCAGTACTACATCCAGGAAAATGTCGGCCTGTGTTCTTAAACCAGGTAATGAAATGAACTTGGTGCGAGAAACTGGAAAAGTGAAGCTTTTTTTCTTTTACTGGTGAATAAGGATTTGCTATAGTGCCTATGGCCTCTTAAGGCGTTAAAAGCAAAACAGCAACAACTGCCAAAGGGAAATGCCAATATAAAGCGTTCACACTCTTCCCTATGTGCTGATCCCCTATAAGAGAAAATCCTTCATTCACCAATATGTATTTTATACAGGAGTTCGAGTCCGTTTTGTTTCTATGTCTATTCCTGCTCCTGCGTTACGCACATTCTTTCCCGCGTGTATGGGGTGGGGGGCATTATATAGCTAACTAGTGCTAAGATGGTTTTGCGATCAGCTGAGCGGATATAGGATAGTGAACATAATTGCTTTTCTGTAGTGTTATGTTCTTAGGTCATTTTGTCCACTGCATGTATAGCATATTAATTAGATAACGTTGCAATTCATTTTGGCAGCACTCATTGCCATCCACCCTAAGCACACTTAGAAAATTATACATTGGTTTGCAAAAGTCTGAATACATTAAAGAAGAGTGCAAGGAAACATATGTTTATGGATTAAAAAAATATCTAGTCATGTAATCAGGGAGTAAAGGAAGTCATTAATAGTGAAATAATACTCTGAATATGAATTAGTTGATTTATGTTTGTGCGTACGTCAGATTTGTTACAAGTTGCAGTTAGTGAGTGAAGTTTACAATCCTGTTTATCAGTAAATATTATTAATAAAAATATGAATCAGTTCTTAGAGGAAGGAAGCCATTGACTCTGGCTTATCGAAGAATATAATTTAATTAAATAAAAATTGAAAATCATAGGCAGAAATAGCAACATACTTTCACAAGTCCAGGGTAATTATGTAAACTATAATAAGGGCAATACAGGGCGGGGATCTACAACGGCGAACGACCGGAGGCCAGGAGCCCATAAAAGCTCAAAGAATATAACGAGGAAAATATTAAGACAACAGATAACAAAGAAGACATCAACAAGCTTAAGGATTATTTCTGCGCAGCTAAATAAACAACACAGGCAGCAGCTTCTAGACTACTTCATCGGACCTAATTTAAGTCATATGTTGTAGAAACACGTATACATTTCTGAAGTCAAATACAAAACAACGTTTATAATTCGCAATGGAATATAATAAAAAAGATTTAGTTTATACGGCTGTGTCAGCGAATGGACGTGAACATTTAGTATTTATGAAAGAAATAAAGGATATCATGGTTTATTTAATCATTCTCAAGCAAAATCAAAACAGCTGTGTTCAATAATGAAAATAATTGGTTAAAAGTTATTACTTCGAGCATGGTAATATAATGTTCCACATTTTTTAAAATACCACAAATCCCAGACAAAAATCCTATTATTCAAACTTAAATTGCACCGGGGACACCCTGTTGTAATAAGCGTCTTGTTACTCTATTGGAGTTCTGGGGGATTGACTGTTTTTTATC
>QYTT01084900.1:8871-20454 GCA_006980735.1 Dasypogon diadema
TGCTCTTCCTAATACTAATACTAAAATTGAATTACTGTGGAAGGACCGCGAAGAGTTAGAAAAACTCTCGTGTTTAAAGACTGTTAAAATATAATGTAGGACGTATATCCTACTCTAGAATAATTTCCGTGTTCCGTGTATCACGAAATTCAGTAGGTTCATCCTATATAGTTCGGAATTATCTTACTGCCAAATTAATTTAACAATTCACTGATACTTAAACCTCTACTCTGCTAAACAATTTGTAGAATCATAGTGCGAATGAAAATAAAAAGTGCAAATTTTCACAGAAAGAAATACTCCAGGTGTCTGTTCAAACTTTGGGAGCGAGCGTAAAGCAGAATTAATTCAAAGTATAAAAAAACCAAAAGTTGTAGGCCGATTTTCATTTGTTACGAAGTTACAGGCCTTTGAATTTTCCAAAATTAAATTGGCAACATAAATAAAAATTGCGGTTTAATTTTCAAGTGTTAAAAATTTGATGTGTTATTAACTGTAGACGGTTATTTATTTTGCGAATTTAATTTTACCCAAAAAAAAGTTAGTCCTCTATAGGCGGACTTCATCAGGAAACAATAAATACTATTTTTGTATGGTTTGAAATCATCTGTAATCTAATTTCAATAATTCTAATTCTTTAGGTCATACCTGGAGACTTAACTTTATTTAATTGAAAAAAAAAAATTCATTTAGAAAAGTACAATGCAAGCTACAAAAGTTATAATTCCAACTCAATTCTAAATCACCAAATTCAGCACTCTTCTGGTTCTTTGATTGAGTTTAAGTTCAACAAAAGCTATAAAAATAAGCTTGGTACAACTACGTTCAACCTCGTGAACAAGCCTAAACTTTAAGTTCAATTCGAACAGCTTTTACAGGGTGGTCATGAAAAACCCGTTGAACAAAACATTAAGCCTCAATCTTTTAGAACTATTTTCTCAGCCTCTTCAATAGTGGTTAGATATTACAGCTGTAAATTTCACGCAAATACAGCATATCCCAAAGTATATAAGGATCGTCTTATACCATGCTACTTCTGAATTTAAAAAATAATTGTAGAAAGCTTTCTTTAAGCTAGGTTTTAAATATAAAATATATAATCAGCCTTAGGCTGATAATTTGATATCCTATAAATATAATTCATCTCATAAAACTCATCTGTACAAGCTTTTAAAGTGATAGGTTGCTTCCCTTTCGAATTATGTCCAATAATCTGGAAATTTAATATGGTGGCCAAACCAAAGAGTGGGGGGACGTGGAATATTTTCGTCTTTCCGTCTTGGAGTCTCATAAAACACACCTATACAAAATTTCAAAGTGATGGCTTGCTTTCCCTTCGAATTATGTCCATTAATCCAATATGGCGGCCCGACAAAGGAGTAGGGGATTATGAGCTATTTTCATTTTGTTGGTTAAGCGTCTTATAACACTGCCCCTTACTAAATTTGAGAGTTATACGTTGTTCCCTATTCGAATTATGCCCGATTATCCAAAAATTTAATATGGCGGCCTATTGAACGAGTGGGGGGATTCGCAACATTTTCAAACTCGAAAATTTCAGTCTTCTAACTCAATTCGTTCTCGAGGTATCGTGTATACAGACGGACGGACGAACGGATGCACAGACGGACGATTCTAGTGGTTGTAGAAATATACAATGATGGCCATTTGTAGTTTTTAACAACAGAAACATTCTGTGTATATTTTATCTTTTTGGACTAGAAAAGTCAAAATAAGTTATCCCAAAATATACGAGTAGCATTGCCTGAATTCAGTCCTATGATGCTACATACAAAGCGGATTAACATAATCCCTGTGAAAAATACTTACGAAACCTAGATAATTGAAATCATCGCATTTTTTCTTAAATTAATTGTCGTTTCACGTTCCTACAACACCCAATGCCAGTTTCTTTCCATTTTTCCGGGTCGCCTTTCAATATCTGGTAAAACTACTGACATCCTCTAATAAAAAGTGTAGAATTTATGTCACTATTATTTCTAAATCTTCTTTTAAATACCCTATCTGCTATAACTTCTTTTTGAAACGCAGGTAATTCATGGCAATCATTATATCTAATTAAGAATTGTAGGTCATAGCAAACCTTTTCCGAAATAAATGTATGTTGCATTTTGTTGTTATATTTGCGTTAGATGAATCGAACCGTAACTACAATGAGCATTTGTACTATATTTTAAAAGACAGTACTTTATTTCAAACTCTTATCCTTTAGATTTATTTTTTGAAACTCTATTTTGTCTTTTATTTTAAAAATTCTGTTTTGTCCTTTAATTTACCTCATCTATGAAAAGACTAAGGTGCTTGTTGCTAGTTTCACCTTCCAGATAAATCGCGCGTTCTACCATCATCCTCTTCGTGTAATATTAACCAAGAGCCAATTCATTTCTACACATGGGAACTCCATAAAGTATTTGCGAACTTCGACGTGTCCAAGCACACCGAACTTGATGGTATTTCGCCCCTGCTTCTTAATAGTTACACCTCATCTCGAATTAAACCTCTGCATAAAATTGAGTTCCATCTCCATGAAAACTCACTCATGTTCAACCAATTCCAAAAAAGCGTCAAGCAAGTGATCCGTCTAATTAGGGACGAATAGGAATCAATTTCTCTCTGGCTAAAGTTTTTGAGGGATTCATCAATACGCAATTAATAAAATACCTGTAAGCAAACCATCAGATCATGAGCGTGAATATGGTTTTCGCGCTGGGCGTTCAACCACCGATGCTTTATGTCATTCCTAGGGTCGTTGCGCTTCATACCTCAAAGGCTTTGACAGGGTTCGGGATTCTGATCTTTGGATTACAAATGGCAATAAATTATTCCGAACTAAAGATACACTTGAATATGAAGAAAGCCTGGAAGAGTGACCGCACTCAACATTTATAAATTTGTAGACAAACCACATGGAACATGAATATTCGCTTCAAATCTTGAAACCAATCTAAACTTGGGAAAAAAAAATTTGAACCGGACTGACCCATTACTTTGTCAAGTGTAAATGAACCCATCTATTATAAAATAACGGTAAATGTAGGACAATAACAATTCATTCCATTAAGTGATCCAGTAAAATAATAAAAAAGCGTAATAATTTCTTTCCATTTGTGATATAATTCTTCCTGCATTTCTTGCTATTCGTTGCCATCCGTTCTTTGCGGGTCTGACGAAGAAGTGGCTAATTAAGTTCCCCTTCTAAGAATTCTAATAACTTTTAAATGACCAGTTGACTTTTTTTCAAGAACTTACTAATCGAGATTACCGCGAAAATGTGGCCTAACAAAGTTCTCGGTGCAACAAAAGATGAATCTTACAACACTAAGATGATTAACAGCCCAGACAGACAGAATGGTATGTGAATAGTAGGCGCATTGACCCCCCAATGGTCCATGTTCACGGAGCTGAAGAAGTGTTTAGTGGTTTAGTGTTATTATTTCCGAGATTTCGCTTTTTTAATGTTGGCCGATGACCCTTAACCTGAGCTATTTATAAAGAAATAAAGATAAAATGGTAGCACCTTTACAAAATTCTCAAAGTCATTTTCTAGTTGAAGAATTTTCAATAACAAGAGTGCTAATGGTCGCGCAAAGTTACCAAAAATAATTTTTCCACTTACTTCCTTTTGACTGGGAAATTGATTTAAGTACTTAAAATTACTTAATCAAGCCGAAAATTGATTCGATGTGGTTAGCGCTCCTCCTCTGCTGCTATTACTTGCTTTGAAGTCACTTTTCTAATTATCATGAGGTTTATGAGTTGATTCTAGCTTCCTCGAAGTTTTGTGGTCATTATTACCTGCCTATTCATGGAGATAGCAGCGAACGTTCAACGATCTTTGCGGCTGTTGCTTAATTGTTAAGCACGTCGTGATAATAAGTCCGATTTTGTATTTACTATCGTTATTAATTGCAGGAAGTTTGTCACCGCATGAGAAAATGCCGACAAGGTGAAAACTCCATTCTCTAACTGCTGATTACTGCTGAATGCCTCTTTTAAATTTCAATTAACCTTACCGTTCCCTTTTATATGCTGATACGAAAAGTCTGCATTCTGAATATTAGAGATGAATGGCTAGAATCCTTTGAGCTATATTCGGAATCCCATATTAACAAGATAATCCTCCACTGCAGTATCATAAAAAAATGTCAACTTTCTACAATAATCGAAATTTTGTTACGTCTTTTTAAGGGCATATATGTAAATCCTAATTAAACTATAGTTTTTTAAGTTATCTGGACCACCGAAAGCATCAAAATCCAGAAGTGGGGGCAGGTGTTTTCACCTGTCCAAGACCTGAAACGTGTTCTAGGTATGTGGGTCTCTTTGCCAAGTATGATACAAGAAAGCCTCTTCCTATCTCTAGTTCTCGAGTTAGTCCGTTCTTCGCTCTTATCGAAAAGAAGCTCTAGTTGAATGAATAATTTGGATAGAAACTTTCCCAATGTGGGCAACTCTCCTACGCTATCAACACATCAACGAAAGAGTTTCAAGGATTGTCATTTGCCTTTACGGAAAGCATTTTTGCATTCTGGGAGTGCAGTACAATATACACTCCATGCCAATTCACTGTCGTTTGAAGCGATAGGTCACGTCTTCCAGATTGACCCCTTTTGTTCTTCTTGCTCTATTGTATAGACGTCGAACATCCTTCTCTACGCCCTGAGCTCTTGTTTAAGGTCAAGAGGATCGAATCCCTTTCTATCCCCCCTATAGTGACTGAGGGCTCATAAAAGTTGCATCTGCGTTTAGGAACGAGTAAAGTTAGAATGTATGGTGTCCTTAAAGGATTCCAAGTCTTTTGAGGATTTCAATACAAAAGGAATCAAGAACTAGTGAACACAACAATATAAGCTTCCGGTTGATAGAACAGAGTTCAATACATCGACAAGAGAAACATCCGCGAACGGGAGAAAACAGTCTGTTACAACAATGAGTAGCTTTCAAAGAGCTTGTCTGCCTTCAACTCAGCGCTTTTCTTTGCAACTCGGCGGTCGAAAGTTTCCTAGTTTTTAGTTCAATATGTATGTGAACGCAATAAATCGAATACATAACTTAAATCGTGATTTCTTATAATATTATTACTCTCCAGCTCCTCTTTAAATATCCTCAGAATGCCTATTAGGCTTAGGTAGAATAAATCACATACATAGCCTAATTTTTGCCGACTGCATCAGGTTACTAATGGTGCCGTACTGCATGATGCTTTCCATTTCGGGAGATGGAGATGATTGACCAAAGCCATAAGGAGATAAAGGCTCCCAATAATAGTCCTTCTTCTTACCCTCCTTCGGCCTTTCTCACAACAGCATCGAAGCAATTAATCAGGAAGGCTGATGGTTCTTTTTAGATGTTGTTTGTCACCCAAAAATGCCTATCCATCCACTCCTGAAAGCTGATCCACCTTTGCGTATTTGCCACCATGTCTGAATATCAACCTGAAGTGAGCTTTTCTGCAGTGACAGACCCCATACAACTCCGTTCGGAACTCGCTCTAAAATAGACGTTAATCCCCACAACTTGTAAGTTAGTGTCCTCCCACAAAGACTCAAGTTCTGGGCTTAAAAACTGCCCAAGAGTGGCTCTTCTTGAAGTCGCACCAAAATAATCGGAAGAGCTTTGCCCCTCCATCCATGGATCCTTGAATGGTGGTCCGCCTTTCCTCCACGATCTTACCACCAGATACACGTATATCCACGATTGCCACTCTTATATAAGTGTCCAAGGTCCTTTTAGTGACCTGGGCATAGATTCCTGTTTCTATTTCCTTGTTTTGAATGGAATTTCCTCTTCAGACAATTTTAACCCTTTGAACTTGGAACAAAATGAATAAGCAAGATCAGTTGTTGGTCCTCCGATCGGCGAGAGCTGTGCCCTAGTCAGCACCCTGAAGCTGCCCGTAAGCGGTGGGTTCTCAGGTGTTGCGGATCCCACCACCAAATCCGTCGATAATATTTTTAGATTTCTCTAGAGGCACGCAAGAATATGGCTTCTTTCTCTTTGAGGAAATAGGTGACGCTTGTTTTGCATTGCTTGGTTGCAGGGTTTTCCGCTTGCCGTGGCTATTCAGAGGACGTGAAGTATTTCCCTTCTCACGGCTTGGCCCAGGCTTAGTCCGCTGGTCCCTGCGCATTTTGCTGCACTCCCAGTTGCCTTGGCCTTTAAAGAGATCAGCCACTGTCGCTTTTTGTATAGTTTATACTTCTAAACGCCAGCAATCCTGTGCGTGGTGCATGCTCGTTAACAACTTTTAAGGATCAAACAGCCTCGAATATGTGGGTATAGTTACTATAGGTCTGTTACACTTTTCCGAGCAGTGTTTCAATGGCTCAGTCGTAAGGAAGAAAAGGTATTACAACATCGTTTTAAATCAAAATTCCATTTGCGTTCTGCACAAAAGTCTACGAAAAACACTTGTTTCTCATGTTTATTTATAGAAAACAAACCTACTGTTAAAAAGACGTGAAAAATTGACTGTGGAGCAGCCACTAACCTAGTCAAGATATATGGAAACATGCGCCAGAACTGACACTAAATATGTTGTTACTGTTAAAATCTTCTCGTATATCAGAGATAGAAAACAATTAAGCCTAAACCCAAAATAGATAGGCCATTCCCGACAGAAAAACGAGCGAAAAAAACAAAAGCTCGAAATTAAAATTTAACACTCCACTGATTATGAATCTGAGAAACAACAAGGTTTCCGAATGATGCTTGATTAATTCTTTTTGCAAGATAAGCAGGAACAAAATGCAGAACTTAAGCAGAAGTTTGTTGAACTTTTAAGTTGAGTGCCCAATGTCCAAAAGATCCGAAGATAGCGAATAAAACACCTGAGAAAAAGCACTATATAAAAAGAAAAAGCACTATTATAATGGTACCCTGACGGTCTGTTTGTTTCTACAAGAACCTGTTTTTTCATTTGCGCTTTAGGGTGAAAAGTTCCATCGGTAGATAATTTTTGAATATTTGCGTCTGGCGAAGTGACGGTCTTAATGAATTCTCACGATAACAAATTTTGCAAACATGCTCTATAACGGTTAGGAAAAAAAACCCACAGGAAGTTGAATTAATGAAGCAATTTTAAGAATATTCAGACAATTTAAATTCGTGCCTTTTCTGAAAATGCAAAAACCCATTTAATGAAATTACTTTGAAAGCAAAAAATGGGCTATGTTCTTCTCCACAAAATTTTGGAGGTGATTTTGACAATACTTTCCTTCAAATGCTATGAAGGGAGCGAAAATAGATATGGTGTTCCGAAAAACTGAAACGCAAGGCAAGTAGGAAAACAAGGAAAGAAGCTGTAATTGGTTTAGATCAGTAGTGAATTGTCCGCGGCTAATTATTCTTAATTATTCGTAGGTGACTTTCAAATGTGCAGCCTATCCTACTATCCAACTTATGGACGCACCTTTTAGTAAGACACCAAGGGCGAGGAAAAAGCTTTAAAAAATACTGTCATACAATTATAACTAAATAAGTGAAGATAAATTGTACGTTTAAATAATATTTGGAATAATTTTAATAACTTTTGTATTGAACAATTTTGTAGAACTGAAAAGTTTTCGTTTTAAAATAGAGAAGTTAATATTATATGGAAATACTGCAAGCTTAACACGTTGACTGCCGCAATTAGCATAAAAGCTTTCGTGAGAGAATTCCGTGTTAAAATGCCTTTATCGTGAGAGAGCTTGTAAGTGCAAGTCTACGGGAAATCAGGCAACACCACAAAAACATTGCCCACTTTTGAAGGTAATTTCACAAATTTAATGCAGTAAATTTTAAAAGGTTCTCAAATTTTCGTGAGAACAAACAGACTCGTTGGTATCAAACCACTTTTTATTCTTCGTTAATGGATATTCACGGTTGAAAGGTAAAATGGTATAAGCGACATTCTTGGAAATTTTTTTCCGGTGATGCCGAAGCTCAGGGGATGATGGTATGATGCTAAGCACATCTTTGGCAGGAAAGAAAATGGGGATGTGAAATAAAAGGAACTCGAAAACAAAAGTGGTACAGGGTTTGTGGGATCTGACGTATTAAGCGATGTAAGTGAATTAAAGCAAATTATAAATACTACTGTACATGTTTTCATGACCTTATCGAAAATGTGTCCGCCATATTAGATTCGCCATCTTGAATTCGTAAAAAATCGTGTCGAATTCGTACTCAGCGTTCCATTGACATTTACAAATTCTTGTCCATCATATTGGATTCACCATTTTGAATTTCAAAAATCTGACTCCAGACCCGAAATCAGCAACCTCGAAAATATATAAAGAAAAGAAAATATATTAAAAAAAAACTTTTAAAATAATTAACTATTATAATTAAAATACACTAAAAAGTAAAAACTAATTTTTTGTTGTCAGTGATAAACACAAGAAAAGAAATTGCGTTCCAGGTCCTAGAACACCAACGGGTAGAGTAGCCCTTAAAAATCACCAATGAATTCATCACTGCACAAGTCACAACTTACGTAATAGACCGACTAGCCTATTAGATAATTAGCTAAACGTTGTACCGAATACATACATAAGCACAACACGAAAGTGAGAAATTGGAATTACACTTCTATTGACGATCTCTTACCAAGCAAATAATAATAAAAAGGGGAAAAGAAATAAACAGAAAACAAGAGATCGTTTGTAAACAAATATAGGCGGGAAACCGTGTACCTTTTCCCACTATACGCTATAGTTTTTTTTTCTTTATGTTTGGATTTTCTTGATCTCTACCTAACTCTTAAGAGAACAGACCTCTAATTACAATTTTCTTGCATTCCTAAAGTACTTCTGAAAGACTACATGTTCATGTTCATTAATTCTAATTATACTCGTACGTTACTGCACGTGATTATCACAGAAGGTGCCCATCATTTAAGAAACTTCAGATCTTCAAGTCTGTTGGCAATTCTTTTTTTCTCCAACTTTCAAAAAAGGGAAATACGAATAAACTAACAATTAATTTACATAGGGTGAAAATTACATAGGATTTTCTCAACAATCCTCCCCCCTTCCATATTGACTTATACAACAAACTTTACAAAGAATTTGTCTTTCCCATCACAAGTTTCCTATAAGTTCACTGCCCTTCCTGTGCACATCCCAAAAGAAGGTAACGCCACACCTAACAACTCCACATCACAAGATTACTAGCAATGTCAGGGATCAAATCAACAACAATTCCTACACTATCTTCCAGATTCTCTTATAATGTTTGGTTTGAAATTTTAACCATGCCAGGAAATCGTTATTACGCCTGTTTACATCATGTGCAGAGCGCTGCATTCACCTTGGCCTTTCAATTTCAAACATCGCGTTTGGATAGGAATTGAAAGTCATGAAATGAAAGCAAAATTCGGAGTACAATGCACGAAGACGATATCACGATTTGTTGTTAAGCAGTCGTTAAAGAATACTGTAAAGGTCCATTTGCTCCAGCCCCAGCCTCAGCCTCAATCTCAGCCTCAGCCTCATTCATTTTCCCCCCACAGTGAAGTACAGTTGCTGGTGCTGGCTGGGCCCCAGATCTCCGGCGGTAATTTCAACTCAGCTTGACTGAAGTTAACTCAAGAGCAAAGTACTGGAAGTAAACATTTATCGAAAAACTATTTATTCCCATGGGACAATGACTGGGATAAATTTGCTACGATGTAGTTAGTCAGTGCAGAGGAAGGTATAAGCGCTTCTTGAGCAATATTATGAGGAATAGCAATCATAATCAGCTACAATAAGAAGCAACCTGTTGAAATCTTGGCAACAGGCAAAAGCAAAATATGAGTTATTTGCAGATATTTAGTGTTAGGGCTTTGGAATAATTTCATATCTGTAGAACACCGTGAACAAGTTTCAATTTGAATAAATTACAATCGTTAAACCACTTAACAATTTAATGAGCCCAGCCAAACCATTATCTTGTTGATATCGATTCGCCAGATATAAATCATTGCTTGACACGGATCCTAATTCACAGTCCATTCAAAAATCGTTTTTCTTCTTCTTTTTACTTTCTATCTTTTTCTATCTATTTGTGCTCAATATCTTTCCAATCTATGTCATTTTTCCTATCGAAACAATATAGTTCAAAAGGCTAAACCAGATTAAACTGCCCTTTGTTTTCTGTAGTGGTTAGATAAACGGGCAACTTGAACCTCTGACGCCGTAAAATTTTATGGTCGCAGCCTTAGCATATTGCAAACACAGGGCACTTGCAGTGATACCCTTGGAGGCTTAGACTTCTGCCCACAGTTTACACAATTCGATATTTGGCCTTCTTGTACTCAGAAAATGATGGAAGGGGTCATGTCCATTAATTGCATTAATTCTCATCAGCAGAATTGCCTTAGGTTAGAGTATCCATTGCAATATCATATACATTAGAAGCTCACCTGAAAGGGCTCTTAGAAAGTAAATAGACAGAGAAAAAACTAGAACCAGCTACAAGAGTTAATGAATCTTACCATGGATTGCAATCTTCACCCAACTCCTTGTCTACTAATGCCCCCAGTGAGCCGAAGAAGTATTCACCTAATATTGTCTTGTGGTCTTTCTTTGTTTGGCCAACCCTGGGCATAGCGGAGAAAGTGTTCAATACTTTCAAGCTGCTCCTGTGCTTTTCGTCCTTAGCAAGGAAAGTATTCTCTCGGGGCCAATTTTTGCTCACAATTATCTTGAGGTTTCACAAGTAATTAACGTCATCCATATATCATTAGCTATCCAATAATCCCTGCTTGGCATCATAGACGTCTTTGAAAGTCTACTCTCTACATCAAGGTCCTCTAATCTTTAGAGGGAAATTTTTGAAGTCTCTAAGTATTGAGCATGTCTCCCCCCTATCTCATCGCGGAACTTCTTCTAGTTTCCTTTATGGATTTACTGCATTCTATTGCATTCTCTATCTACGATAACCTTAGCTCGTAAAGAAGTTAAATTCTCTTGGCAATGAAAGAATAATAGATAAGAAAAAAAGTATGGATCGATCCATAATCGAACAGGATTCCCGACTGCAATTTTTCTCCGCGCATATAATTCACGCAAAGAATTTAAAAGTGGAGAATATGGGCAAAATGCTAGGCAGACAAATCATTAGGTCTAGACTTTAGCTTTCCCGATCCCTCCACGCGTGCATTCCAAATCCAGTATTCCCTTGTGCTATTATGAGCACGGTAGGTCTGGCCACTTAGCAAATATCAGTTTACCGCGCTCAGTACACCAGTTAAGCGAAACGACATAGACCTCCTAAGCAGGTTAAGAGCACTCCGCTGTTCAGACTCAGAGCGTGTGTTGAGTGAAATAGTTATCCTATCCTAGTTATCCTAGTTAAGGCTAAGGATAGTTTATTGCTCGGGCATAATATGCGTGTTAGGCGGAACAATTTATGTGAATAGTAATGCTAGTCTAAGAAGGCTAATGGAAGCTCGCTGCTCGGGCTCCGTACGTGTTTTGAGCGGAATAGTCTAAGAGTCTTTGCATAAAGTACGAACGATGTAATATTATTAAAGCTGAAGTGTCCCATCGCATTGCGTTAAGCTACCAAAATGCCTACCGTATCAGGAAATAC
>QYTT01084901.1:5707-17372 GCA_006980735.1 Dasypogon diadema
TGTTGTTCCCAGTTTCAAACATGAAAATGGTTAAAAAATAGTCATTTTTTAACCATTTTTTCTCTGGTGCAGGATTTAAACTTTTATTAAAACAATAAAAGGAGCTTACCTTGTTGTTGAAAACAATAATAATCACTATGATAATAATATAATTGACACAAACATAATATAGTTGAATTTCAACGGAAAAGCTTTTTTAACTCTTAATTTATGGGAACGTTTCTCCCATATCAGTTGTATTTTTCTTGTAATTTTATACATTTTTAACAAACATCTGTGGCAGATCTTTTAATTTCAATACTGATTTTTTCTCTAAAAATAGTTCGGAAGAAACTTTTTTTTTTATCACGGCATACGGATTTTCCGTAATAAACATTTTGCAATATGTATTAATAGACAGTTCACTTGAAGGTATTGCCTGCATACCGCTTTTGCAACAGTGCACGTTCACCATGTGGGATGTTTTTTTACAAAAGGAATTACTACCTTCTTTTTGGGTTTATACCTTTCGGATTTGCTGTCACAACCTCGCTATTCTTTTGGCATAATTCTACTCTGAAAAGACCA
Source organism: Dasypogon diadema (assembly GCA_006980735.1). Lineage (NCBI taxonomy): Eukaryota > Metazoa > Arthropoda > Insecta > Diptera > Asilidae > Dasypogon > Dasypogon diadema. The sequence continues at coordinate 6,275 of QYTT01084901.1, forward strand.
CTGCACTTCCTCTTCGTCACTATTCCTTCACAGCTAACTTCTGGGGCAAATTTCATTTCGTTAGATATTACATATTTCAAAAATTTATTATTGACAATATACCTACAATAAAAACTTTGAAAAAATAAAACTAACTTGTTAGAGTGAGCAAACTAATAATAATTATTAAGCACCTTTTCCGTCGCACAATCGCAACTGTTAACAAACTGACTCAACTTGAAACAAAAAAAGAGAAAAAAGTAAGATGAGTGCGTAAAAAAGAGGCCTCTTTGCAGCTCTCCAAGTTTTAGTCAAAATAAAATATAATATTAAGGAAAAACGTCCTTTTGAATTTTCCACAGTAAAGTGAAAATAGTAAAGCAATAAGTCCTCTCTAAAATAACACCGATTTTTTAGTCAGATGAAAATCAAGGAAAATAGATTCTTTCCAAATATCATGTATAGAGTATTCATTAAGGAGATTGCTTGCAGTCGGATGGCGTATTTATTTTCCTTCCAAATGTAAAGAAGGGCCAGTTAGTTTCTATAGGACACATACATGTATTTGTATAGTGCATTATATAACCAGACTGACTGATTTTACATATCCTTGAGAAAAGTGTACGAAATGCACAGTCTTTGCCTCTTTACTTTAGTGTTTTAGTTTTAAAATTAAAAGTGACAGTTATTCAACTAACGCGTAATGGTAATATCATCATAACCTTCCAAAAACTCAATTAGGATGAAGATTAAGTAAATTATTAAAATATTTGTAAAAACTTCCTTCAGACTCTATCAAATAAACGAATTACATTTACTACTGATCCGGCCGGCTTTGTTTTGTTCGATCTTAAAAGAAGTACATTAAAAATCATAACAGGAAATTGAATCTAAATCGATTCTAGCTTAACAATAAAAGATGCAAATCGCAGTGCTAATGATTTATTGTGCACTTTACAGGAGCAGGCGTTCAGATCTAATAATTAACTTCGACAATCACTTGTAAAATCGTTGTTTCATAAACCACCCAACTGAAGTGTTTATTGATAAGACAAGTATCTTTTGTTTGATTGATGATTGATTATAATTAGTCTCAGGTACATGCGCACCGGGAAGCCAAACAGGTGCATGCACCTAAAAAGTAGCTTTCTTATCGAATTGCTTTAAGTACTTTTGTACTGTCAAGACTGTATCAACTCAAGGAAATTGGTGATTTATCCAACAGCACTTGTGATACAGAATTAAGAACTGGAACAGGTGTGACCTACGTTTCATAAGAAGTATTTTTGGACTTGGCAAGTGGTGTCAATTTAGACGAATCTGTTTCGATAGTTTGGACACCTCTTGAGCAAGTGAACAACTGCAAAACTTTTTCTGGGACATGATAAGTGACTGTTGGCCGTGCAATTTGTCACTCACTTATTTTTGATTTGCCGCGCAAATAAACAGGGTCCGATTGACGTTCGAACACGTGTGCGATATGAAAAAAAAATTCCCAGATCAGTTAGTTACTTCTAGATAAAATATAGCAATACTGGCCAGACACCTGTTGGGCTATAAATAAATAGGTAAAACCACCATACGGTTTAGTAATGTTGTTGCGAGGTTTGCTCAATAACTGATTAAATATCTAGCGTCGAAAAATTTTTTTCTGTAAATTAAAAACTTTTTACGACTTGATTAATTTTCAAAAAAGATTCTATGTTTATTGCTGTTATTGTTGAGAATTTTCGTTGCTTTGCGTTGAAATTTATATATGTACTCTATATTATTAAACTTAATAAAACAGAACAGTTCTTAAAGGCAACTAAGAAGTAAAGTGTTTGCTGATATGTTCACATTTTTAAGACTCGAGTTCAAAATAATTCGTCAGTAAATAAAAGCTTACTATTTTTGGTTAAAAATTTTTAGTATATATATACATACATATGTTTTTTTGTAAACTCTAAACTTTTTGTAAACTTGTTTTTCATTCGTTATCAAAAGTCTTGCAGTTTATTGTTTTGTCCTAGAAGGCATGATATGAAATATTCTGTCCACGGATTTTCTATAAATATATATTTATAAATTTTGAAAATCTTTTATTATTAGTTTTCATGACGAATGGATACCATGACAGATCATGGTTTATGATGTTGATGCCAAGGCTACATATATTATTAGAGTAGAATAATCATTATAGAACGTCAAGTCTTGCAACGAGTGTTGGAATCTAAGGCATAATCAGTAAGCATTCTTGCAACAATTCCCAAAAAATTAATGAGTTTCTTGTCTATGGATATGAACCCAAATAGGGAATTAATAAAACTGTAAACCTGGTACTTTCTAGCACATCTATAGCACATCTAGGGACATGATAAAAGTTCTAACTGAATCTCGAAGAGTGGTATATTTATGCGATTTTCTGTCGTCATCTGGATATTCAGCTGGAGTAGTTTGCGTTTCCCTATGTTTTATACAAATTTTTTGAATACCGTAAATAATTACGTGTAATATCCCAATAAATATTTTCTGATACAGTTTGACTGGTCGAGGTTTTAGTGGGTATATAATATTCGATAGAGATTGATTTGCTTGCAACTCCTTTGTTTTCCCTATTGGTTCTTCTTAGAGCACTTGACTTACAATATTTCATCATAATGAAACGTCATCGGCAAAGATTAAATAATTACCAAAAAGATGCGTTACTGTAACAATGACTACTAAAGTAACAAGGTAACAAGGTAGTGGTTTTTTTCCATTTGCTGCTGAGGTGCACCAACACATCATTTGCTTTGAAGATGAGTTGCATGTTGGCGGTAGCCGCCCTGCTACGGTGGAGGTTGATTTGGATTATCCTCATCGACCCTCCGTAGCTACAGCAGGGTTTGAATCTCACGGTGCCCCATCTGAAGTGAGCTTCTCCATCCCTATCACCGAGCCTCTTAAAGGAGTCACGGTCAATACCTAGTGTGAGCAAGGTCGCACCGTCCCGCTCCCCGCGGTGGTAGACTTCCCACAACTCCGTCTTAAAATCATTCTGCTTTTTTAGGCAATCGAGAATGTAATCATCTGAGCGGGGTGCCCCCTTTATGGTCACACAGACACGAAAGAGCTGCGGCAGTTCCTCAGCGTTCACCACCCTGAGTTTGATGCCCTCCCACAGCCCCCCCAGTTCGCCCACTCTTTCCCTTAAGAAGTTCACCGCGTCGGTATCCTTGTATACCTCCCAGTAGTGACTTTTCCTGAAGCCACACCATGTGAAGCGGGCAGGCAACGCCTCCTCAGCGGCCTCCAGCGCAGCATCAAAGGCCGCATCCAAAGACCTCCGAAGGGTGAACTGCCTGTCCCCCACGATCTTTCCCCCGGGTACACCACCGCTACCCGGATAAAGGTATCGGCTGCCCTCCTGGCAACCTGGGCATAGGTACCGGGAGATCCCGGCTTTACTTTCCTTCTTTTTGAAGGAACTTCGTCTTCTGCCGACCTGGTCCTCTTAGTGCGGGTCGCGAAAGGATCGGCAGGTCCGACCTCCGGATTACCAGCTGGAGGGCCGCCAGCTGCCGAGAGCCTTAACCCGGTCAGTTGTCCAGGGGTCATCATAACCGGTTGACTCTCGGGAGCCCCGGCTCCCAAAGCTGTATCCCTTATGGCGGCAGCGTCTCCACCTAAGGCCCAGGAGTACTGCCGCCTTTTCCTCAAGGAAGCGGTTGAGGGTCCCCTTTTATCGACGTCAGGTTGCAAGTTTCCCCGCTTACCCTGACGCGCTCTGGGATTATGACCCCCTGCTGCGGGTTGGGCCTGATTTGTAGCAGCGCTTCCCTTAGCCTTCCCAGGTAGCGGGGAATCCCGCTTTCCCTGATTAGGCGCATGTTCAGCCCGCCGATGGTTGCCCCCACTCGCTCTTGACTTTGAGGGTCCTCCCACGATCGAGGATCCAGTGCGCATAATACTCTGCCATCTTTGATCCTCGCCACCAGTGGGTTGCATAGCAATATGCGGCCCCCTGTGCGGCACCAGAGGCACAAAGCCGACGCTCTTTGCGCAGTTTGCGCTCCTGAGCATCCGACATCTTATGCCTCTTCTTGCCCTCCTTGGATTTTCTGGCAGACTCCGTGGAGTTTGTTGTTCTCAACATTAGATGCTGCTGGCGACCTATCCTCCGCTTCTGCAGAGGCCAGGCCCTCGCCGGTGGTCGCAGCTTCCACCGACACTTGGGTAGATATCCCTACCCGTGCTAAGTCGTTGTGTGTGGATTGTCTTGTTTTTCATTCCCTCACACACAGATCCTTCCGGCATGGTTGAACCTGCCGAGGATATCTAATCCCCGCTGGTATGGCCCCGGTGATCATAGGGAATTACTTAAACCCCTTCACCACGCCAAGGTGCAATGCAATCCACGAGGGGTCCCCTGACCTTAGGCAATACCTTACAAAAAATTCTTATAAGTATTTAATTTGACATTTGCTGCTAGAACTTGAACTATATATACCTACAAATGTTAGCTAAGACCTTGCAAGGGTCGTTATAACAAGTTGTTGGACTATTTCAGAGTTCAGATATTATACAGTTACTCAAAAAAGTGATGGTACACCATAAGAATTTTTCTTTATTGAAATTTATGTAGCAATAATTATATTACAAACTATCACAGGGTATTACATTTGCGTTAAGCTTACATAGTAAGAATTTTCAGTACCGTGTCAGATTATTATAACCACTTCAGAAAATCCTAATATGACATTTTCATGTCACTGTACTTCTAGGAATTGATAAATTTCATATGGTGTTTTCTAACAAAAGTAACTCTCATATCTGTGTATGTTTCATCGGAATGAGAAAAGTACGGCTATGTTTGTTTTGCAGTAACATAACTCGGTTAACGTCTTATATTAAAATGTATTGAAAATTATTCGTTGCAATATCCGGAGGAAGTATAACTGTTGTGTGACTTTGGCGCGGTGTAAAAAGGAAATTAATAAACAAAAAAACTTGTGATAATTTTAAATTAGTGTGAAAGTGTTCTCTTTAAGGTAAGACTAATTACTTTTCGTGTTATTTTTGGAACTGACCCTATTTTTCCTAAGAAATTTTATGCCATCAAGAATGGGCAGGAAATCTGACCTCAGTGCAGGAAAAAAAGTTGCTATTGCAGCACTTATAAGAGGGGGAAGTTACAGTTTTCGAGAAATTGGGTAAATGGTGGGGATGAGTCACTGCACTGTAGTGCAAATAGCACTCAACGTAATCACATCGCAGCGACCAAATTATGAATGTCAACCGTAAAACATCTTTATGTACAGACCGCAGGATAATTGCTACTTTGACTGCACATCGTAATTCAACGTTTCAGAAAACAAAAAAAAATTAGAAGAATATGGCATCAATCTGTCATCCAGTACCCTGAAGCGCTGTAGTACAGAAGCAGGCCTGAAATGCTACATTGTTGGGTGGTAGCCCGAAGTTGACGAAGTTGAGAAAGGGGTGACTGCAATTCGCTCGCCAATATACGGACTTCACGGTCAATGACTGGAAACAGATAAAAAGTTTTATTTTCCAATTTATTGAAAGAAGAGCATTTCGAACTCACACCAACATTCCTGCAGATTTTCTTCAACGACGAAAGCATCCTGCAATCATTAGCGGAATCATCGCGGTTCGTTCGGCGATATACAAACGAGAAATTTCACCCATCCTGTGTCGTCCAGCAAACTGTTAAACAGCCACCTTATCTTATTGTGTGGGGTGTTATAAGCGGTCAGGGTGTTGGTCTATTTCGAAGTGGGTTCAATGAACCGATACCAGCATCTGGGCGTGTTGGAAAAGTTCTTGTTGCCTTATAAGGCTTCATTTCCGGATAACAGGGCTAACAGAACTTTTCTGCACAATAATACGCCGTATCATACAGCAAAATCCGTCAGAATTTTCCTCTCATCTAAAAATGTTCAAACTCTTCCATGACCATCCAATTCTCCTGACCTAAATCCTATAGAAAACGTTTAGAATGTCCTAAAAACCAATGTTTACAATAGACCAAACCCTATCCTATGTATCCTTATCAAAAATATACAGGAAATATGGTACGAGTGTCCACTCATCACTGATTGCATTCAAAGTTGTGTTGCAAGTATGCCCCGAAGATTAAGAGAGGTTATTAAAAATAGAGAGGGGGTTGGACAAAATATTAAGGTAAAAACGTAAATTATTTTCAAAACTTGTAGTAAACTAATAAAAGAATACATTAATTAAAAAATTGACCCCAAGTCTATTCGTTTGTTATGTCAAACATAACAAGTATTGGTACACCCAAGCGAAATACCACATTTAGTCCCACTAGGAGATCCCTGTGCAATTGCACAAATTGAAGGTATATGAGTGGCATAACGTTTTTATATGTTCCCGCAATTTGCACCTTAAATTTCAAAGCGCGTTTTTTTTCAGAGGTAGGCCTAATTCTAAACCTCCCATGCAAGCAAGCAGTAAAAAGTCACCTGCAAAATATTTTACCATACAGAATAATGAAAAAAATTTCCAATAAATCCATGTATTGCATACTTATCGGTACCAAATACCGAACTTAACACCATAGTTACCCAGGAACGCAACCCCAAAGTAATGAACACAACCCCGAACTGATGCGGATCAGTGTTGCCATTATAAAATTTCAAGAAAAGCTCGATTAAACTCCATATAAAAAAGTGACTGAAATACGGAACCTGGAGCTTTCTTTGTATAATTAATATATAGATTATTCGTTGTTTGTTTTAAAATTCCTACTGGCTTGGTCGCTGCAATGCGAGTTTAAGAAGGTGTGTTTTTCTTTTAATGGTGAAGAAAGCTAAAGAATCAACTGGAGAAATTAAAGTTGCATAGTTAGAAACTATGGTACCGAACATTGTACAAACTATAGCTACGAATTTCTCAAAAGTGTAGGAGATCGCACAAAATACAAACGGTCGAATTGTCTGGAGAATAGCAAAGCGAAGGGTATGTTTTTCGGGAAGTTAGTAAAAATCCGGGCATTTCGATACCAAAATTGGTTCCGGAAATAGGGAAGCATTTGTAAAGAAAATTAAGCAGTAAAACTATTAGACGTGTACTTCGAAGGAAATAATTGCATGTAAATAGACTCAGGCGATTTCGATTCGCTAAAACTTATTGCAATCAGACAAAGGAATTTTAGAGAAATATAATTTTTAGTGATGAATCAAAATTTAATGTATTCACTGCTGATGGGTACTGAAAAGTGTGATAATATGTAGTATAGTAATAGTCATGTAGATAAAAATAAAATAAATAATTTTAACGGAGAGAATTTATGGTGTATCAATGCTTTTATGACCTAGCTCAATAAAAGTCAAATTAAAAATTGATTGGGACCTAATTTAGGTGCGATTCAAAGCTTGTTTTTCATTTTCTCATTAATTTACATAAATCTTTTGGGTAGGTACATCATAAGTGTAAAAAGCACGTAATGTAAATATTTCTCAATATTATCCATAACAAGTAAGGTGTAGGAATATTTACCATAGGCACGGATCAATAATTCTTCTAATTAACATAATTTTTTCAGGTGCAGAAAATTACTGTTGTTCCGGGGAAAGATTACAATTTTATTTTACAGAAAATTGTTACCAGGAATTACTACCACTCCACCTGTGTGACGACTGAAGGCAAATCTCTGTTGTGATTCAGAATTAACCCCGATTTGTTGTATTTCTCCAGCCACCGCAAATCGTAAGTAAACACTACAATTTTATTCTATGTACTCACTTTAATGTAAGACAAGATAAATTCCTTTGAATTATCAGAACAATGTTTACTTCCGAGTGAGTAAGATTTCTTCGAATGAGGTGATTTCTTGCCGTTATCGCGAAAGTCTTTAGAACCGTTGCACTGTGCACAACAAGGTTTTGATAAGACGGAAACGAGTAAATATTTGCAATGACTGTGATGAATACTTTTCACCTCCACTTTATCAGAGTTTAAATCAAAGCTGATAATAACTTTTCACAAAGAAGTTACAGTTTGCAGGTGGATGTACGGAGTACAGGTGTACCTCGTGAATGGGTTATAAAAAACTTTTAAAAGCTTGAATTACTCAGAAATTCATAAACAGTTGAAAATTGTCAACAGCACATAATTTCTGTTTAAATATGGAACATAGTATTAGATATGTGGAAAATATGTAAACATGATAGCGGAGTACATTTCATCTGAACTATTTGAGTTATTGTTGAGAGTACCGAACTATCATATCTAAGAGATATGATAGTTTAATTATTATGATTAAAATCATTATTACACATCTGACAAAAATCAGACCCAGAGAAATTTTTTTGTTGTATAGCATTTGCGCAAGCCAATCATTCATAATATTACATTTTTTATGTTTATGGTGCATGATTATGGTGTCTTATGATTGATGATTAATGCTGATTGTTTCAAATTATTTAGGTAGTTTAAAATTTCATGAGGGAGTTCCAAGGCAGTTCCCTAAACTTGACGTGTCTAGTTTTCCGAGCATTTGTTTATAGACATGCTCCTGTTCGCCAAATTCGTCGCATACAATAGCTGTGTTTTTCTGTAGGAAAAAAAACGATCGGGATCTCGTTGAAATTAGTATTATACGTTGGGAGTACCGATAATCATTGTCAAGTTGACAGATGCTAATTATAAGGTGTTATTATATTTGATTCTAGGTAATAAGTTGCAATATTTCAAACGTATAAATTTTACATATTTTTGTAATACTTACAATCCTATATCATACATGTTTGTTCACTTTTAAGACCATTCTTTAAATTTGACAAACAACAGTACCAACATCTAGGACTAAATAAGTGCGCCTATACGTGGGAATCAGTACTAATTTTGGGATCTTTAAAGATCTAGATCCAAGATATGTATAAAGATCCAGATCTTTTCTTTTGGTTGTAATTACGTGGCTAAGTGAGATCCAGATCTTGAGATCTTGTGCAAAAAAAAGACGCAGCTAATGTACGCAGTCTGCACGTGCCAAACCCTGAGTTCCCCGATCTCTTTAACGTTATCTAGCTTTCTCCTATGCCCATTCTACCAAATTTTTGTCATAAATTTATTGTGTTTTTAATTTTATGAAATAGGGTACGAATGCCTTGTATTAAATAAAAAAATAGTACGAATTTAACAAAAAACGCTTTTATTCATGAATAATATTAAAATAATATATATAATGTAGCAGATTTACTGACAATTGAACAATAATTTTCAGAAAGCTTATTAGTTCTTTTCATCGCATAAATATTTATCGGAAAAAAGAAAAAATGTAGTTCCACAACTTTTGGTTATTGAGTATCTTATGGGTATAACTTAGTTTATAGTTCAATGTGTGGCATGCTTGATCCTTATTTATATCTCAATAACTGTCATCGGTATCGAAATTTTCAACTTCCTTTTACTTAAAGTCTTATAAGTTTTTTTATTTATTAAGTTTAACATTCTGTTATTTGAAGGACTGTGTGTGACCGTTCTACTGTTATATCCAACTGAAAATTTGTGGGCTCTTTGGTTATTTATTCCTAACCCGACGTTTCGACTGATTCCTCAAGTCGTTTTCAAGGGCATCTATATACATCACATATAAAACCAGCAATAAGCAAACATAACTAAAATTACTTTAAAAAAAACTTACACTGAATTTAAAATACCATCACGCTCATCACTAACAAATTATTCTTTTATATCATCGTTATAAGACACAAAAAACTGCAAATTCATGGTTGTTGTACAAAAGAGTCCGAAATCTGGTAACAACAAAGATTGCGTCTGCCAAACGTGACTATTTCAAACGTGTATTTAACCATAAAGCTCCATCTAAAGTATTGTGGAATATTCTGCGGTAGTATGGAGTTCACCAAAAGAACGAATCCGGCTGTAATTTCGACCCTGATACCCTCAATCAGTACTTTTCCTCGGTCCAAAGAGCTGCACCTAGTAATTCCCACTATGATCCAGACAGATCGAATTTTAACGGCTTTGCATTTCGTTGCGTGGAGGATGACGAGGTTCTTATTGCTTTGTATGGCATAAAATCGCAAGCAGTGGGGTCTGATGGGATTTCGCCCAGGTTCCTTAAGGTGTTAATGCCAAATATATTGCGAATCATTACTCATTTATTCAATCACGCTATAACTTCCTCGTCCTTCCCCGATGTATGGAAACACGCAGTTGTACTCCCAATACCTAAAAGTCGCTGTCCTTCTGCTCCATCTGATTTTAGGCCTATCAGCATTCTGTGTTTCCTGGCTAAAGTATTTGAGAAGCTTCTTAGTAAACAACTCGCTGATTATTTAAACAGGTTTTCTTATCTCTCTATGTGGCAATCGGGATATCGTCCTTTCCACTCGTGTGAAACTGCTCTGCTCAAAGTTTCTACTGACTTGAGATTCGCATTAGATAAGGGCGAAATTTGTTACCTAGCCCTTTTAGATTTTTCCAAAGCATTTGATAGCATTGATCATAGTATCTTATTAAATAAATTGCCCACTAAATTTTTTCTATCATCCTCTGCTATCAAACTTGTTTCAAGCTTCCTCTCTGGCAGAACACAGCAGGTTAAAGTCAATGATAGTTGCTCACTTCCTGCAAATATCTTTTGTGGTGTACCGCAGGGTTCAATTTTTGGACCATTGTTGTTTTCATTATATATAAATGACTTACCCTCTGTGGTGCAGCACTCGAAGGTTCATCTGTATGCTGATGATTGTCAGTTGTATACCAGCGCGCCCGCTGACCGCATCCACTCCTGTATTGAGGATTTGTGCCATGATTTGGATCGCATTTTGAACTGGTCGAAAGATAATTCGCTATCCCTTAATCCCTCAAAGTCTTGTTATATTGTATTCTCTCGCGGCGAGGTCTCCACTCATTCCAATCTTCCAGCACCCTTCCTGGGGAACTCGCCTCTTGTTAGAGTGGATAAAGCTAGGAATTTGGGGGTTATCTTTAACGCTAAGATGACTTGCTGCGACCATATCACTTTAATTCTGCATTCGATTTATCTATGGTCTTCGACGCAGAGATCATGTGTCACCATATATTTCTTCCGTCGTTGGCTGCTCTCTCCAATACCTATGTCAACTTAAGATTATTAAATTTT
>QYTT01084901.1:17392-27928 GCA_006980735.1 Dasypogon diadema
ATAGGGTACGAATGCCTTGTATTAAATAAAAAAATAGTACGAATTTAACAAAAAACGCTTTTATTCATGAATAATATTAAAATAATATATATAATGTAGCAGATTTACTGACAATTGAACAATAATTTTCAGAAAGCTTATTAGTTCTTTTCATCGCATAAATATTTATCGGAAAAAAGAAAAAATGTAGTTCCACAACTTTTGGTTATTGGGTATCTTATGGGTATAACTGAGTTTATAGTTCAATGAGTGGCATGCTTGGTCCTTATTTATATGTCAATGACTGTCATCGGTATCGAAATTTTCAACTTCCTTTTACTTAAAGTCTTATAAGTTTTTTTATTTATTAAGTTTAACATTCTGTTATTTGAAGGACTGTGTGTGACCGTTCTACTGTTATATCCAACCGAAAATTTGTGGGCTCTTCGGTTATTTATTCTTAACCCGACGTTTCGACTGATTCCTCAAGTCGTTTTCAAGGGCTTCTATATACATCACATATAAAACCAACAATAAGCAAACATAACTAAAATTACTTTAAAGAAACTTACACTGAATTTAAAATACCATCACGCTCATCACTAACAAATTATTCTGTCCAGCGCAAAAACATGTTAAAATTAGACGGATTAAATAAATAAATAACCATAAAATACACCATTGACTATTTCAATTGACATATTAAAATTGTGTGAAGTCTTGCTCAGCCAACAGCAGAATAACAAGGCACAGTATTTCGTATTTATATTATCTGTATCGTTTTTCTTGTTAACAGTATTGGGTGTTTTGTATATATATAGAGCTTCAATTTTCATTCTCTTTTGGTAATTATGTTCTTGATGAAGAATAGAGACTTCTTCAAAGTTAGGTCTATGGTTTGATAAAAGGCAATTTTGTAAATTATATTTGCATATGAATCTCTATGAATTTTATCTTTTAAAGAACTAAAGCATCGTTGTAATGTTTTTTGTGTTTGGAAACAGATTTTGATTTTGTGTTCGTGTGGTTTAAGCTTTTCGTCCAGCCTCTCAGAAAAGCCAGAAATCTACGTCATTTTTCTTAATTTTTCGGTTATATCTTTAGATCTGTACCTATTTTCTTCTGAACTATTACAGTGTTGGGACAACAGCTTTTTTATCAGTTGCGTAGGGAAACCATTCTCAATTAAAACTTCCTTTTTATAAAATTTTTAATGGCTTAAATTTAAGACTCTGTTTATAAAATTTTCAGCTGTATTAACCAAGACACCAAGGATGAAAGGATGAAAAATGTAGAAGTCTGCCCGAAGATGTAGGTTTCTGATACCAATCTGTGATGAGATTCGTAGCATCTCTAATTACTCTCACATCAAGACATGGTACCTAATGTTCCGTCTGTCTCAGTTTCTACAGTAAACTGTAATTTAGGATGGAAACTATTAAGAACATTGAGAGTATCCGATAGGTGTTCCTTAGGCAATATCGCAGAAAGGTCGTCAATATATTTCACTATTATTTTTGGTTTCTTTTATTCTATTATTTGGGATGTATTAATAATATGCTGCGAAAACTGGTCGTTTAAATTAAATCTTAGCGAAATATCACTACAAATTGACTAGAAGAACTTCTGATATGTTTGGCAGACTAAAATAGCACTTTAGTGTGATTCTTGTGAAGTAGCATTCATTCCAACACTTTTAACTGCATCAAAAGTAACATTATCGATTTTCTTATATCGACATCCTGGAGTAACTAGGATGGTATGGATTTATCATCTCATTCTAGTGAAAAGAAAAAAGTCTTATATTGTGTTAGTAATCTGATTCTGGGAAAAATAAATATACCAATATGTTTATAAAGTGTCAATTATCTTTTACCAATTTTCTTCTGAGCAATCACAATGAGATCCTGTCTACCTCGCATCTATTCCTTAATCTTATGTCGAGTTCGATTGAGAAACCTAGGTCGGAACTGGAATCAGAGGTTCCAACCCCGTGCAATCGAACGAAACAGAATCCAAAGCCACAACTGGTGTGTAAATTATTCTAAATTATTTGACAATCAGCTGATCATGTTTATATTATCTTTTATATACTAAGCCAAAAGACTTGAATATCATAGCAAAAAACAAACGACATTGACATCTACCTTTTTTGTGTGCGTGCAACCCGAGAAACTAAAAAGTTCGAACCTGATGACTTTAGAGTTGGAACTCGTTAGGAACGAGTTCCGACCCAAACGATCAATAGAACGAATTTCTGCCTTTTGACAGCAGTTAGGTTGGAACTGTGTCGAACACTTTCTTCAATCGAACTCGACATTAGACTTCTTCCAGGTTTCTTGTAGGCTTAAATTTTTAAGGGAGAGTCATCAGCTCGTTCAAAAGCGGCGTACACACTGTCTTGTGAAGATTGTCAAACACTCACCAGTTGCAATGACATGGACGAGTATTTCTGACAGGTGTCCTGTCAGATATCAGGTTCCTGAGATATCCAGCAAATAAAGAATAAGTAGAAATGATAAATGTTTCCATCTTCTATTCAAACCGTGAATTACAAAATGATATTTTTCTGATGTGGGTTATGAATTGGGAACTCTCCCTCATCTGATTCGTAATAACTTCCTTGCGAAGTTATTCAAATGACAGATAATTAAGACAATCGCTGCACTGACAATGATCAAATTGAATTGCTGTGATTAAAACACCAAAAAATTTTCTATTTCACCGAGAAAGAAAAAATTTTTTTGTCTATGTAGACATTTTCAAGAATGAATTTAAATTTTAAAGCTTTCTAAATGCTTTCGTCCACCATCCATGCTTCCATCTGGTATTTAATCCAAAATTCTAATTTTTCTTTATATCATCAAGTGGATTTAAATAAAGGAAGATAAAGTAATGAGAAATCCTTGGTGGTCCTAATTTGATGAACTAGGTCTCTATTTTGACATTAGAACTATTTTAGAAAAGGTAGGGAACATTTTTGTGTTATTCTGTTACGAGCGTGATTTGAAAAGTAGCTTAGTAGAAGAAAGCAGTTTCAGTTTCATAAAGTACTTAATTTTTTAAGTCAATATTTTCAAGTGTCAATGTACTTTTCCCAATGTTTCTCTAGTTTCATGGCTTCTCCTTGGTCCTCGAAATACTCTTTTATAGCCTCCAGCGCTCTTCCGTTAGATTTAGCCTATAAATTTTTCCGTTTCGGAAACAGATGGCAATGCGATGTTTTGGGTGGATGCGGAAGAATCCAAATATCAGTTCGGCCAATTTATACTGAGCGATATAGTTGCATGTACCGGCACATTGCCATGGTGGAACAACATTTTTGTTTTGTTCTAAAAGTTTATTCCACAATCACTGTCTAAAATTTTTTCTGCTGCATAATATTAGCCAACTAGAGTCCTTTCTTCTGGAGGTAATCAATAACGATGTTTCATTTTACGTGTCACCAGACTGACATCTTTCCAGCCTGTTTGGATCTCCGTTTCGTCTCCAATAAATAGTGATGCATCCGTGTTTGATTTATGGTCACTAAATATGGCATGGATTTTTGCGCACTAATGCTGGTTGAGGCGCAACTCTGCAGATTTTCTCTACTGTGGGCGCGGGTTTGTTTTGGTACTCGCTGTTAAGGCGAATTGTATTTGCGAAGCTACTGGGATATTGCACAGTAAAATTTCATGCCAAAAATTGTAGATTACTTGCAATATTTGTCAGCTTATAATTCCCAATCACCTGTTCTCCAAAAACTAACTAGGTTGTGCTGCATACATAGTAGGGTTACCCTGAGTTTACGTAGGCAGGTTTTTAAATGATAAGAACCCCGGTAGGTGGTAGGGCATTAGCTCCTCTTAACTTCTTCTGGTAAACAAGGAAAACTGAAGTTTATGCAAGACTAGTGAATGAAAAGGAGGAATTACTGATGCGGATCAGAGATGATTGCAATAAAATTAAGGTCGTGCTAAGATCAACGAATCTTCAAAGAGGATCAAGACCAAGGGCTTTGGCGTGCATTAATAATAATGTAGCACAAATTAACCATGTTATAAATTCATGATATGTTACGAAAGTAATGCAGTAAAGTTGTTATTGCACTGTTATCACACACATAATATAGCGGGAGATTTAGATTTCGAGAAGAAAAAACTTGAATTTTTATACTACTGCACTGGAAATGTGTAAATTATCGGAATGTATACTAAGATGAGGTACTTTGTTAACCCTTGTGGGAAACTTGTTTCACGCTGTATTGTTACTAGTCACCAGAGATACAAATAAAAACATTATATCAGGTGCCCGAAAAACCTTCACTGGCACGTGTTCGCCTGGTTATTAACTTGCTATCTACCACATGGCCCAATAACTAGGACTGTACATGAGGTGCAGATATCATGATAAATCAAATCAAATGATATTAAAAGCTGGCATATCGATGTGTTGATAATATCAATCCAATATTATCGATATATCATAAATTTGATATTGCTTTCGAAAGGAAAGTGATAGAAAATGTTTGTTACGTTTATGAATAGTCGTTATTCTAATAAATACTATCTATATTTATGTTGAACAAATATTTTCTTGCAGTAGAAAAATGCATATCAAAAATAATAAGCATTACAATACCCAAAGCAATTTATTTCTTTAAAGTTGTATAAAAACATAAACGTTCAACAAAACAAGTATGAACTTTTTACTCAGTAAGAAAAAAAAATATAATAAGCAAGAATCCAAAACCAACTGTTGAGATCGCTCTGAATATAAGAAAAAACAAACAAATAGCAAACGCAATGACTGTTGACTACCGACGCCCACAAAGTTACGAAATGAAAAGGTACAAATATCAAGAGCAAACACAGAGGGAGATAGAGACGACAAGCATCAAAGACGAAATAATTATCAGAAAGATGCGACACTGTAATAATGACTATTAAAGTAACAAGGATGCACTATGTTATCACCACCTCGATAGTAAGATTTCCAGTTGTAGTGGTTTTGTCTATTTGCTCTGAGGCGCACCAACACATCAGCATCAAAGAGCAGGTCTCATGTACAATAAGTAATCATTGTCAATATAGCTTCAGTAAGCACCTTTTACAATAAGTAGAGCACACGGTAAATGCATTCTAAATAACCACTTGCAGAACTAAAGATTATACGAATTTTAGTATTTAGTATATTTAGTATTCTTAAATCTTGGATGGAAGGAACTGAAAAATTAGATCTTAGGTCTTAGAATTAAAAGATTTTCGTAATATACATACATTTACATTCGACCTGGCAAAGCACTTGCAAGTACTTCTGGCTGCCAGGAACTGCACATGCTCTCGAATCCAAGTAGGTAGTTGAGTAAAGTAGTTATGCAATTTACCACTAGGTGATTTTGATTCTTCTAATTCCCAGTTGTTGCGGAAAGAATCTCGATGATAGAATTGGCATATCTCGAACTTCTCTTCATGATCAGGTTCAAGAGTTGAATCAAAACACTCACTAATTACTTCAAAAAGTTAATGTAAGAACCTTACAATTCACTGCATTTGTTTAAGTAAAGGTAACTGCTTGACCGAATGATCACGTCCGCTGGTCTAGATGCTGGGTACAAATCTGTCGCCAGATGATCCCGTGAGTTGTTACTGCCCATCACAATTAAGCTTCCGTTACCGATAGGCATTTTTCTCTTCCAGATGTAGTGAATACTGACTACTAGGGTGACCAGTGAGGTAAAATTGGTTAACTTCGCCAGAAACATTAACTTATATAAATTCATTTAGATACAATAAGTTCCTATGGATCATCTGTGATGGAAAAATGGCAAGTACATATGTCAAATAAATTACATAATAATGATTTTCCTTTTTCTAGATACTTCCCGACACCAGTAGATGTATTCAAAACTTTTTGGTTAGCAAGACTATTTCGAAGGTAGATGACATTTGTTTATTTTGATTGAGAATAAGCGAAAAATCAGGGAAGAAAAAAACCAAATGTTATAAAATAGATACGTACACAGTGATTTCTCTAAATGATTTCTTATCAAATACAAATTAAAGTAAAACTTTTTCAGATTTTAGCATAATTTTAATTTTAGCATAATTTGTTTATTTCTTCCAAGTATAGAAATTTTGTAGCATTCGTCCCTGTGCCTCTGTCTTTAGCGGATTTATATGCGCGGTAAAGTGTCTTCCACTTCGCTTCTACCTGTTCTGCCTTTGTTGAAGAAGCCTGAAAAGTTATGATAACAAATTTAATTTGAATTTACCTTACTTACGAACTTACTAAAACGTTCATACCCTCTAACTGACATCGTTTCCCAGAAAAACTTCTTGTTTCTGTTTCGATTGAGTTCACCCTTTCGGCTTTTGTATACCGCAATTAATGCTTTTCGCTCATGGTAGGTTCAAGTTTTTACTATTTTCTGCATTCCACCTTCCCTTTCCTATATATAAAATATACAATAAATTAAGGTTTGGTTCTACCTCTGGCAAAAATCAACCGTTCCATTGAGCATCTACTCGCAAGTACTTGCAAGTCCTTTGCCAGGTTGGATGGAACGCAGCTATTTCTAATCTTGACGTTGCAGATTCTGTTTGACTCCTCTGGTTTAGCTAAATGCAGAATCAATTAAGCATTATTTAAGGTGTCTGTTTGGTGTTTTCTACCATAGCGGAAAGTTGGCTAAATACAGATATCGATAATAATTTGCTTCACTGGCAGACTTGCTGAAATTTTTAATCTTCCGAAAACCGCCTATAAGGCGCTATTTATGCCTTATTTAAGGAAAATTCCTGTGGCTGTGGGCATCTACGCTTATACATTTTTAAATACCTCTTTTTCGAAATTTTGAGGGTGATTT
The DNA here is from genome assembly GCA_006980735.1 of Dasypogon diadema. NCBI lineage: Eukaryota > Metazoa > Arthropoda > Insecta > Diptera > Asilidae > Dasypogon > Dasypogon diadema. The sequence goes on from QYTT01084901.1 coordinate 24,222, forward strand.
AAACACCGGTGTATTGCTTTATCATAAGACAAACTTTGAGCTTTCTTATAGGAAGTCATTGTATTTCTACATAATTGAATTCTGTTAATTTTTTTTCACAAGCTGGAGATTTCGCAGGCTCAACTAAATAGATAATGACGGTGTTCAGTAACCTTTTTGAACTAGAGTTGCTGACCACAATTTAATTAACTATGCTATGGTTTACAGTAAATCACTTGCTAATTTCTTCATTGATAGGTGCTTAGCTATTTGAAGCAGGTGATTGCCTTTCGGCCAAAGCTCCTAGCCAGTGTGGCTTGAAAGACAGCTTAATTAGTGCCCTTCCCAGTCCTGCTAATTGGAAAACGTTTTCTGTCCAATAATTCACATCTCTGAAGTGAACAGACAATGAGGGCAAAAAGAACCACCGTGAAATCAATACGAGTCACATATGCAAAACAAAGTGACCTAGAAAAGTAGAAAAACAACAAAAACTTCTGAAGGCTCAATTATTCCCGCAGCTGGGTGAGAATTAGCATCGGCGATAATTAGATTCAAGCACGCAGCCACAGTTAGACTTCTAGAAATAAACACGTATGGAAGTTTTCGCTCTACGCAATCTCTAGAATTCTTGCGACAAGGGTTGTCTATTGCGTGCCTTCATGATTGCGATCTTATTAGGTTTACGTAAGCTCGCGTTTTCCACCTCCCTCCTTGTGATTTGAAAATGTTGGTTGAGATTGAGACCCACATCAGCCAGATTTCCATCATCAGTGGTGACTTTGCTGAGATATAATAAAAATTGGGCGCACACTACCGGTGATAAGGTGAACTCGGCAGAAACGCAAGGTTTATTATTCCGAAGGTGGTAAAAGTTTTGCGGTCGTATGCCCACAAAAGTGAAGAGAAAGCATAGAAACCAGCAACGGAAAAGTGCTGAAACCCCAGTCGTCTCGAGGCATGATTTCGTCGAGCAGGTGTAATTATTATCAGTGGTGGCAGCAGCGGTGAGCTGCATTCATTTGGTACACAGAAGCCCGCAAAGGTAGCAAGGTAAAAATGTTGCAAATTGACACAGCTAATCATCGAACCGTGATCAGGTGTTAACTGGCGACCTAATTTCCGTCCAGGTGAACATATTGTTCACATGTTCCACCGGCTGTCGATCAACTGTGTACTTTACGTGCATTGTAACCGTAATAGGAGTATTTCACTCGCCAGCAGGTGAGGTGATAGCGATTTTAGACTACACTGAGTCTATTTACAACTGGTGCTGGTTACGTGCACGAATTTGCTCCTACTGTTCCTCTAACCTCTGATTACTCAGTTAGTTGTTGCTTCGCTGTTAGGTGCTGTCTGTGATCAAGAAGATAACGTACTTTCACAAATCTTTGCATGAGATCTACTGCTGTCCGAACACTATGGTGGAATTTGCGGCTGGAACACATCGATAGACACGGTCTGAATGTTCCCAGATGTTAGATAATCGGCACACCCGAAGATTAATGCGACTTTTCTTTGGCTGACTTCATTCCTAAATGGGAAATTATCTTGATAGGTCCGAAGCCACCGGATCTCAGCGCTGCCGCGATTGACGCTTGCGTTTAGATTAGACAATACAAGAGGCAATTTCGCGGATAGAATAGAAAGTGTCGTAATTGGTAGTTCGAACTGATTTTGGACTCCATAATGAATAAGGCGATAGCAGATCTCAGTTCGGAGCAGTAAGATAATTCCTAAAGCAGGAAATCCTGCTTTTGTAAAAACTATGTCAGATTTCTTTCTGATTTATGATTTTTAAAGAGTGAAAATTTCCTTATTACCTCTTTGCCGGAGGTCCATAACTCCAAACTAGTAGTCGATAAAAGCCATACATTAGGCCTTACGATGAGGTTGAGTCGTTTCAGATACGGAAAAATAAAGTAGCATAATATCATTTATTTCTTGTAATTTTATAGAAAAAGTATGCGAAACGTCGACATAAAATTCATAAAAATATGAAGTCAACTTACACGTTGATCGTATCTATTACCAATGCTCCTATCTATTGCTATAATTCATTAAATAGAAAGAATCTATGGTGTATAAAATTTGTTGTTATTAAAAGAATATTTATATACTCGTCTTGATGTAGAGAATTTATAAAAGTCGAGTGTACTAGTCCATATGCCCGAAGTACAATTTGACCAAAATTTTAAAGAAGGATGAAGCTCCTATCACGCTATGAAAGGGATGTTTCATCTTGAATTTAGAGATCTATTTTTTATTAGCGGGAAAAGCGAAATTCAAAGACAATTTTCCGAAATGTGTGGGCCTCAGAGCTTTTTCACAGGAACTCTGCTACATGGCAAATCCCTATTTAAACCTATTATCAATTATTCCAGGTCACTTGAATGAATTAAAAACTGAATGATGATCAACTGTAAAAGTTTGCGGATTCTCCTGCGATGACTGAATACCGAGGACTCCCTAAAAAGCTCATTACAGCTCGACTAGCAACTCAGGCCATGACTCGATCGCAAGCCACAACTCAACGGAAACCAGCACTTCACTCTATCTGCTGGTGATTCAACTCAAAACTATAAACTGCCCTGTTCACTGACTCGAATCGATCGCAACGTCCCACTCGAAACTCCTCACCTTTCGCTCCTTTTCTTCTTCGTTGCTTGTAGTAAAGTCCAACGAACATTAATAGAGACCAAATCAGAAGTCTCATAAGGAACGACATATCGTTCTATGAAAATGAAATTTTATGCTATATATGCACATCAGTCCGTGATTTGGCTGTTATTCCCGAAAACCCCCCTGAAATTTGCATCAAAAGGTTGGTATACCGCTTCAAATAAGCTCAACGAACCTAAGGATGGTTAATATTGCTTCGAAACAAATGTATCAAAATGTTGCACAAAATTCTAATACATATTTTAATTTTGTCTGAGACGTGGATAAAACCCAAATTTTAACTGCATGGTTAAATATAAACGCCCTAATCAGGAGATGAAGATATATATCAAAATATTAATAATACCGCTCATATACTAATGTCATCTATGAACATCGAATTGAAGCGTATATTATGTGTTTATTTATCGATCATTACTTATCCTTCGCAAGTTACGGCAATTCTAGGTCAACATTTTTAAAAGATACCTATAATTCTTGGGTGAGATTTTAATATAAATTTTGCATCAAAAATATCAATACCGTTGGTCAGTTTTCTTAAAGAAAAATTTGATTTAAAAATTTCGAACAATCCAAACCAATCAACAACCATATATGGAACAACCACAGACGCAGTTTTTACAAGATATCTCCAAAAGGTAAATACAAGAACAGTTATATCATAGCTGACAATAACAACAATAACAATAACAATAGTAATTTATTGGATAGTACAAAGATACTACAATCTTGTGTGTACACAAAAAAACTGGCTAAGGAAGGAAAGGCAAAAATAAAAGTAAAATACAGTCTAACTTAAGTACTAACTAAGGTGATAGGAGATGACAAAATACAGAATAAGAAAACAAAGAAAAGAAAAGAAATACATATATATATATAATTAAATGAAATTTAAATCAATAAAGAATGAAAGAAAGTAAAAGCGAAAGATAGATAAAGATGAAACGAGAAAGAAAAAGTAAAAGAAGAGGCTCCGAAAAAGTAAATGCCGCGGGTGTTCAAAATGTGATTGGTTCTTCGACGAGTTTACAGAATGTGCCGTGAGA
>QYTT01084902.1:15577-33306 GCA_006980735.1 Dasypogon diadema
CAGATACTGAAGGGAGATATTGGCAAAATGTTTCCATGTATCTTTTTTTTATATATAATGGTCTTCAGTTCACCGGTTTCTTCACCGGTTCTTAGCTTAGGAAATAAGGAAGATTTTGAAAGATACTCTTACTGTTGGCCCGTGTGGAATTCGAAGGCAAGTCTTGTGCATTGACTTTTCTAAACTGTGGTATACCACAAGGGTCCATATTGGAGGGCTAACTGCACCTCTGTCCAATCCATATATCTGATAAGAATTTCATCTGCTTATATGGCACCCTTAAGTAATCTAATCTTAAATCCTGGACTCAAAAAGAAGAAAGAGTGAGAAAAAGCAAAGTCTCTTCTTGAGAAGCTCAAAAGAAACGATCCTGGCAACGATCTTCACCATGTCCTTTACACTTAAAAAAAACCTGACCACGATTGTCTAGGAATTGTTGGTTAGGCTAGAACAAGTTGGTAAAAGGATTAGGTCCAAAGACGAGGAAGGGTAACGTCGCGAAGAAGACTATAAACGGAAGGCCTGCTTTTGCTCGTAGCGTGACTGCAAGGTCTTTTAAAAAACTTGCTACTGTTTCCACTAGCTGTGTAGATATTTTAAAGATCTCCATTGCGAATCGACTGACGAATGCAGTTGCGTTTACCATCAGAGACATTGCCTCAATTAAGCCTTCCTCAAACAATGCTGTTAGAATAACAAGCTCTGCATCATTTGTCAACTAGTGAGCTAGCGAAAGATGGACAATGGGGATAAAGTCTAAGAAAGATCTAAGGATTGCGGTAATCGACACTCAACAAGATCTGGAAGACTTCGATAGATAGATTGCTGTTGTTAAGAGATACATCAGGACCCGCTGAGGCAAAATTTTGAAATAGCTTTCGGATGTATACCATCTACTATCTAATTGCACCTCTGTCCAATCCATGTATCTGATAAGAATTTCATCTGCTTATACGGCACCCTTAAGTAATCTAAGGCACGAATTAAAGCCAGCATCTCTACTGTGGCTATAAACTAAAATCTTTTTTTTAGCAATTTAAACAATTTCATGAATTTAATTCAACTTTCTGACAATAATCGCGGAATTTATCTGCTAAAGGCTACTCTAAAGGTAATTAAAATCATCGAAAACAATTTGGTAGGTAGCAACGATGGGTTCAATATTGGGTAGGTAGGTGATAAGTTGGTATTACGCGCTCATTTCTCAACCTTCCCACATCCAATACCAGAAGTCATTTCGTTTCTATATACGTTTGAGTCCGCAACTCCCTGTCCAATATTATTAATCTTGGATCTTGGTTTCAATACTTTATCGAAGATATTGTCATCTTATTGTCCCTTAAAATCATCCAGAATGATTTTAGTGTAGTATCTAGTCTCTCCAATGAAAACATTTTTCCAACTATTATAGGAAAAATCTTTGCTGATTAGGTCTGCATTCTTGATAGATTAAAAATGATGATAGTAAGCCATCCACCTGCTACTATGTCGTTTACCCTTGTAGGATTCCTACGTCATAAACTTCTGTTGTATTGTAAGGTCCTGCCACGTTTGAGAAACCTTCTTGAAATGTGTCGGCTGGGCCTCCATTAGAGTAATCCACCCCTCACGACAGGCGGAAATACTCTCTTCCAAATAAGATTGTATTCGCAGGCATATCAAAAAAGGAGCATGTTGAACAGCTCATTCCTCTTTTGCCAGTTCAGGGTTTTATAAATTTCATAAAAGTAACTTGTATTTTGGCTCACTGAATTTAAAACTTAAATTTGAATTCACTGACGTGAAAATAGAAGGGATTAAACTTGAACAAAACGAAATTACTCCAAAGGACTTGCACAAAATGTGTAAATACTTATCAGAAAATCTTTGCGAATAAAGTTTCCAGAATGAGAGTATGAAAGACCCTCCGTTGTAAGTAAGAATTTATCTTGGATGCAAACATTTTATGTTACGCTTCTGAAAATCTTGGAGCAGCAACAAAATGAATAAGTCCAGAAAACTATGATACTATTATGTATCTATGTGATATTTTAGTTTCATTCAAATACATATGTCTGGCAAATATAGAGTGCGAAGATTGTTCCCTTTAATAAAATGGCATTTGTCGTCTCATTGTTGAAATTTCACACACACACACACATACATCCTCCTGTAATTTTGTGAATTTCTAGTTTGTCGCTTTGAACAAGTCATAAAACTTTTGAAAGACCTGCAAGATAATTCGTTCTCCAGATGTAATACGTTCTTACCTTTTATGCAATTAGTTTCAGGTGGGTAGCTAAAGTACTTCCAGCACAAAAAGAATCGCAATTAGGTATTATTAGAAGTGTTTGAAGTAAGCATAAAAATAGAAATCTCCTTAAAAAAATTCCACTTGAAACCGAATTGAAGGGAAAATTTTATTCAATTTTTTTTGATATCGTCACGTCTTTCTGTGTTTGAAACTAGAAAAAGGAAAACTTAGATACTTGTAAAGAAAAGAATGTGTCGGTGAAATGAAGGAGTCGTGACATTTATGAGATTTCTACCTTTGTTCCACCACTTAAAGGGGCACAAAGAGTGACAGGAAATAGCATTGTGGAAGAGATAATAGGAAACTACATTAGAAAAGATTCTTCCATGTGACATGTAAGCCCACTCTACAGAGCAGCATGTCAAAATACGGATACTTACTTGAGGTCCAATCACACCACAGCATCTGCTGTCATTCTGCAGCCGGTCCCATAAGTCACTGAATTCGTTTGAATTCCCATATTCCGTACTTAGTCTAGTCCTGAAAAGAGTCAAGGATTTTATTTGATGGTATTCTGAGCAGCATTTTATCAGAAAAGGTATACAAATCTGCACACAAACACACACACACACACATTCAGATACCAGCAGTCTTATACAAATTGAGGCTAAAGGTAGATTTGTTGAATATTCTGAAAGGCGAAAAATAACCTGCAGAAAGCAATCCATTCAGGAATTTATAAAAATCTCTAGAAATGATGGATTTCGGTAACGAAAGCCTTCCGATGTAAGTGGACTGGTTTGAAGTTTTCACCCCCGAAGCCTTTTAAATCTTTTAGATTCGCGACTTTGGTGGAGTACTATGGCATTTTATATGTCACGTTTGATTTGGGTATTGACACTTTAGAATAGAGGAGATTTTGTGTAACAAACGAGGAAGCTTAGCGGATCTATCTCTTCTTGCCAATTAGCCTTTTTGGACAGAAGCAAGCCCATTAGTGCGAGATTATTTATAGATAAACGAGGGTAATCCGTGGTTAAAATGGTAAAAGGAAATGAACAAATTAATCCCATCAATGAACGGAATTAAATTTGAAGTTTCTGAACAGTGAATGGATTTAGATTTTGCATTTTACCGCATAAATGTGGAATTTGTAACAGGACGGTCAAAAGAAAGTTCCATGATTTTTGGTGGATGCATAGTTACTCTTTCCAGACCAGACGAGATTCTGAACGGGTATGAAGTAAGATAGTGAAGCCAACCTAATTCCGAGGTAGTGTAAGCACTGTAGAATTGTACCAAGGATGAAGGGTTGAGGGCAAAATCAATCGTTACGAACTCTTCTGATAGCCACAGTATAAGCGCCTTATGTTGGTAAGCCAGCAATGCTGTGCATACTCTTGGGACTGCATGTGAATGAAATAAAAACTCACAAAGAAGTGGAAGATGAAAAGGAGGAGGATAGACTGCCAGACATACAGAGCAACCAAGCCACAAGTGACAGAGACTTGGGTGAGGGGAGAAAACATACTCCTCAAATCTCCTGCCAAGGAGGGTGGCGGTCTCGGCAATAAATCCCTGGAAAAAAACTCCTGGACTCAAAAAGAAGAAAGAGTGAGAAAAAGCCAGGTTTCTTCTTGAGAAGCTCAAAAGAAACGATCCTGGCAACGATCTTCACCATGTCCTTTACACTTAAAAAAACCTGACCACGGTTGTCTAGGAATTGTTGGTTAGACTAGAACAAGTTGGTAAAAGGATTAGGTCCAAAGACAAGGAAGGGTAACTTCGCGAAGAAGACAATAAACGGAAGCCCTGCATCGTTTGCCAAATAGTGAGCTAGCGAAAGACGGACGATGAGGACAAAGTCTAGAAAAGATCTAAGGATAGCGGTGATCGACACTCAACAAAATCTGGAAGATTTCGACGGATAGATTGCTGTTGTTAAGAGCTACATCAGGGCCCGCTGTTAATTTTTAACAGAAACATCTTCACATAGATATCATATTTGAAATTGGACTGGAGATAAATGTTCTATTTCCTGATAAGCATGCCGTATCTATCAACACAGCCCGATATAAAGAATCAACACAAAATAATTGAAAAGTTATTTAATGTTCGTCATTTGTTTCTTGGGAGATAAATTTGGAGAATTGTTGTTTTACATTAATTTGCTAGTCAGCGCTGATTTATCTCAACATTTCAAGTGTCTCTACTTTTGCATTGTTTGCCGAAGAGAAAATATGGCCCAAGAATTTCATAATCTCTCCAAACGGATTTATGTTAGATTAGCGCAGCCATAAATCTCTGAAGCTTTCAGAAGCACCATCCACTGTTCATTAAATTTACTTCATTAAACAATTAATGAAGAGCTGAATGGAGGAAATTTCCAAATGGATGTACAATATGATTAATTTATACCAGGCGATAGCCTTTAAGAATTTCTAGGATTTAAATAAGCATAGCCCAAAGCTTTGTATACGTATGTCGCCCATAGAAATGGAACCAGTTCCTTACACCGACGTTACCTTATGACATAGGCTCCCTAATACCTGGGCAATACAAGGGTTTACATGCTGCAGATACAACAAATCGTACAAACCTTTGAAACGGATTTAGCATATTTTCCCAGAATGAATAACTTCAAGATGAATTGCACTAGCAGGAAATTTTGGTTCCAGCATCCTGGCATCCTACCGTACCATCACACAGTAGACTTGCATTTGTGCTTTTATGATATCTGTATATGTGTAAAGCTCTGTAAAAATACCCAAATTGGTGGCATGAATATTAAAGGAGCCAACTCTCTAATATTAACACCTCGTCCACGATAAACAAAAAGACCTAATGAGGAGGATGATGAAGCCTCTTCATCGGATCTGGATCTGGTAATTGCTTCATTCCTCCAACAGGTTGTCTATGTACGCTAATTAATCTCGTGAAATATGCAGTTCCCTGTAGAGTTGTGAAAGTGGCATCATGAACTTGATGGGACCCGTAAATGTTTCAATATAGTTTCTCTCTCAAATAAATGGCAAATATTGATGTTATTTATTTATAGACCAGGCATATTGATTTTGGTCCGAGCTTTTAATCTGAACATTTACCAATTTATTCAATTACACCTGTAAAAGGTTTGGAGTTTTTAATTTGTAAAAAGAAATTTTTTTTTGTTTTTTGTGTAACAACTGACTGTGTGGGAGTTTAAAATGCTTTTCATGTTAAAATCGAGGTAAATTTGCATTTATTAATTTGGAATACATAAAAAGTGTTTTGAATTAAAAAATTAAATATCATTTAGAAAATGGATGTTATTTTGTAGGCTAGGCAGGTCTTACGTTTTGTATGAACAGGATGTTCAGAGAAGCGTCCCTTATATTCTTTGGAAGTTCTTATTTTAATTAGGATTTAGACAGTTTCACAACGAGGACAATAACATAATTTTCAGTAAAAAAAGCGATTAGGGAACTGAAAATTGAGTATTGATATCCACTAAAATATGGCGTCTTAAAGAAATTGTGTCCGGATTGGTAAATTTTGTTTTTTTTTTTCAATTAATCTTAGCAAAAATTTAATTTTCCGCGAAGCCTTTCCCTATTATTTTTTTTACATAAATGAATTACTTGTTATGTTGATGCCCACGGTATTGAGAACACAAGGTATGGTAAGCCCTAGGACAGGTTCCGCCGAAATTTTTGGTTATATTGCTGGAAAATGCTAAAGTTATTCATGAATGAAAAACGCTAGAGTATGCTCGGGGGAATATTATTTCAAAGAATGAAAAATATGCTTAACTACTAATTTAATTATTTGATTTTTTTAATGCCTGCTCCGCTTATAACCTATCCGATTTCCTTTCGAGTGGAGTAGATTTGGACTGGATTTAGTATCCAGTACTCTCCCAGAAGGCATTTTAGATGATTTTCAGAGACGCAAATCTGAGATTATTAAGAGCAGCCTATTTGAAATCCACACAGAGATAGCAATGTATACTGTGTCTTCTCTTGCATGGCATTTTGGGGAGATATAATTAAAAAGCTCGACACAATTTTTTTTCTCATATCCTTTCTGTGATTTCACTTTTCCCTGCTTGAACACCCCTATACCTAATTTTATCCCCGTCAGAGAGTTTTTACAGCTTCTGCCACAGAAATTTCAATCCTCCCTTATACCTCTTTAGGGGAGATCTCGTCAGATTTTCTAGTGGGTGCTTTCACATCAGTACATAAATAAGCTGTGAACTTAGAGATCCCAGTGAATGTTGAAAAACGGGATTAATTGAAAAAGGTAAAAAATAATTTTGGGTTCATGAGGTTTTGCGATGATATTCTGGTTCTAAAATGCTAAGCCAAATATCTGGCACCAATTCTGGTCCTTAAAGTAAACTGGGACTTAAATCTAGAAGAGAATGTAAGCATAGCTTTGTGGCATTTTACTGCGAGAAGGTGATAACAAAGAAGGTGAGACGGTAATCTACACCAATGGATAAGGAGTGAGGCATGATCTCTTCTTTGAGTTTTCGAGCTTTGAACGAGTGTTTTCTTCGATGCGATAACGAAATCTCAAGGATGTATATAGACATAAATATGGCGTCATATTACTCTGTGCTTAGCAATGAAATGGGGCTTTACGTATCTCTCCAGCAGGTCAATCTTGTATACAAATGTCTTAAGTTTAAAGCAGATTCATTGGTACACCTTCATCTTCTTTATTTTTGTTTTTTTTTCTTTTTTTTAAAATTAAAAATGACTCCTAGGTCAGTATCTTTTTTGACTGAATTATTGTCAATCATATAATGAACAGAAATCGGGTTCCAATGACATTAATTAGAATTTACGTACATTTAACTGAGTATTCTTATTCAAACACCAATTGGAAAGTCTATCAAGATCATTTTGTAGTCAGAAGGAGTCCTCAATAGTATTAATCTTAATAAACAGCAAATATCAAACATTTAGAAGTTAAAAATAACATCACTAAGAAACAGCAAAAAAAGAGCACAGGTCCTAGGTGGCTACCTTGAGGAACACCTGAATAAATTTGAATCTCTCTAGACAAGATACCGATTTCTGGCTTTTTTAAATCGCAAAGTAATTCAACTAAGAAAAGATGGGTGAAATGTCTGTGTAAACTGTATCAACTTGTGCACTCACTTTCATCGTTACAATTAATTGTGTAATTTGGAAGTCATCAGCATCCAATTTAATACTTCGACCAAGTATTAGGACATCTGTAAGTACCTAGAATATTGGTTGATTTTAACACGTGCCGTGCGGATCACCGGTCCCATTTGAAAGCCCTCTTCCGACAAATGCATTTTAACATGTAGTTCTCTCACGAAAGCTTTTATGCTAATTGTGGTATTCAAAGTGCTTAATTAACACGTACTTCTACAAAATTACGTTAGAGTAGACAAGAATTTAATTTATCTTCTAAAGTGAACAAAAAAAAGCTTATACGAAAATCGTGTTATCTGCTAGAATTCCTATATTTATGGCAATAAATTCACTAAACTTAATTGCACCCAAAGCGTCATATTTACTGAGTAATGTTGGCAATTTGCTAAATGATTAGGAATTCGCTAACTTAGTGGCGGGACAAATAACTGGAACTCATGAATTAAATTGAATTATATATTTCCATTTTACTATCTATCTGTCGTTGTTCATCGTCCTCATCTCTCACTTGCAGTGCATAGTTTGGATAGAATTTGTAAGAGCTCGCAAATCAGATTTAATGCAAATGACTTGAATACATAACTCAAAACTTCCTCCTATGCTACCAGTAGAATTCTGATAAAGTCATGTACATGGGATAGGAATACCAAAAATTCTTAAGAACTTTACTATGAGATGTGATTTGGAAAGGTCTTCTAGTTGTCCCATTTTATAAAACATGAAAGTTTGGAGTAAGTTTAACAAAGGGTGCTGAGGGTCTGTCTTCAATAACGAGGCAACTTATCAAATTGTAGTACTTGTCCAGGGGGACCATATTACGTTAGCAACTGGTACAAGTCCAGCAATGCATAAAGCTCCCATTTTATTTTCAAAAGTACTCTAAAGTAAGTAACTCAAAGAAATATTAAATTAGCCTGGCTGCTTTTGTAAAAAAGGAGACTTTCATCTTCCCTATCGTCAGAGTCTGCTTTTTTATAATTCATAGACCTTCAAAGTTTGCTTTGTATTTTCTTGGAAATTGTAAAAGGAGCTCTGCTGGATATATCCCAGACTGATCCGATATCAATAAAATATTCCATGTTTGTCGAATGTAAGCAACTTAAACTAATTCAACAGCCATTTCAAGGCAGCAGGGTCCTTCTGTGAACACACCACGTCTCCACATTGCCTCAATAATGACGTCAAAGAAGAACATGATAAACAAAAAGTTTGCTCAAATTGAGATGGTATCACACGGTTATATAAAAAAAAACACGGCTATTTCGAAATCTTAAAATCTCCAATATATGCCTGACTGGCAGAAAACCACAGAGAAAAGTTTCCAATCCCAAAGGAACCAACGGCAAAGCAATAATGAATGACTTTAAAGTTTTCTTACAATAAAATTCCCATTCCTTACCGTTTATTTCTCCAGGAATTTCTCTAGAATGAAATTTATTGCTTTTGTGATATGAACTGGTGTGACGTGAAATCTTACATGACCCCCATACCACTGAAGAAGCTCTCACTAGGATATGGAAATTTAACTGAAAATCAATTTCTCAATTGTAAGTTGTCTCTCTGTGAATAATTTACTTTCATTATGGAGATATCTTTTGCCACCCTGTGTTATTGTAAATAAAAAATGACGCAGTACGCCCGATTTTAAGGATTTTTAAAGGGACTTGTGTTTATGGGAGAATAAAAATCTCTTCAGAGAAATTTTGTGTTTTTTATTAGCGGAACTGGCATCATATTGATAAGGCGCCGACTTTCTTCTTGTTGATAAAATTTGTTTATTTTATTAGTATTGAGGCTTTTTTAGAAGTATAAGACAGATTGCGAACAGTGGTCTTGTCAGGCAAATTGAGCAGAGGAAGTGATGTGAAGGATGACTGTTTAGACGGAAGATTATGTAAAATCCTTTTTTTTTAAATAAATTGTGCGTTCCTTTAAAAATCATATAATCTGGAAGGTATTACAAAGCATAAATCAAGCTGGAAAAAAAAGACTGTGCAGGGTATAGTGTTTTTAAAAATGATTCCGCAAATTTTATTGTATTACGCGTTGATCAAAAGAGGGTCAAACCACAAAAGTTTTTTACATTCTTTGGCTGGTGGTTGAAGACGTGACTATGGTTATTTCCAGCGGATATTACAATTGGATAAATCTGTAGAAAAGGTGTTATGTAGAGTAAATTTGGCCTTCCATATAAATCGGAGATAATCTTTGTAACCGTATTTGAGAGGACCAGGAGTTATCAATCCAACTCAGGAATCCAAAATGCCAAGACAAAAATTTTGAAATAAAGCACAACATTTGCATTTAAGTTTATTCTACAAAAAAACATAATTAAAGGATATCCCTGAGTGTGTTAGGCTCTTCCCCTTAAAGGCAGTAGGAAATCTACTTCGAACCAGAGCCATCCTATTATAGTGCGTTTCTCTGGTTGTAGCGAATAAAGAATACCTGTTCGTCATTGAAGGCTTATGGTATTGCATTTGAATCCGTAAATCATAATTTAATTTTGTTTGGTTTTTCATTCACAGCGTTCAGATTAATCTATAATTTTCGAAATTGACGATTTCTAGAAATGGGATAAGCAAGGGAAACTGATTGTGTTGTGTCAGAATCAGCTCGCCACAAAATATTAGAAAAGTCTTATGATCTTCCTCAATCCGATCCTTTAGAGATCTATAAAATAAAATGTAGAATGTTGTGCAGATATTACAGGGATCAGGAAAAATACATCAATACTGAAATGCAATAAAGCCAAGACAGTTGGTGGCACTGGATTTGATTGGCCCATGTATCTGTTTTTTAAAGGGCAATACCTTCCTGCTGATCGTGTGTGATTGGTTAACGAAATAACCAAGAAGGTTGTAAAATTATTGGAAGAACGCATATTTCTTGGGTACCGGGTACATGAGATGGTAAGCAATGCCAGTGGTAAGCAATTTAGAAAGCTTTTATTTAGCTACGACGTTACCAGATATTGGCAAAACAGCCGCTATCATATTCATAGGGTTGCATAAAAAGAAGATAAAATGGACTGATCTTAATAGCACAGTGTGACTCATACGAATTCTAATTATGCTGAAACAATTTATTAATTATTTGAATAAGTAACATTGTGCACACACTCAATAATAACCATTCATTCTAATATTAATAAACAATTACCTTAAAATTGGTTCCAGTGTCTCCATAATTTTATCGAATTTGAACATCCAAAATATTCCTATGACAACATCGCCTATTAACAGTAACAGTAACAGCAACCAATAAGCGTTAAGTAATTTCTCTGATAGTCGTAAGGCACCAAGACACCCTATTAGTTGAAGGAAACCTTTAAAAATACGGAAAATTATATTAAATATGGTCTCCCCTCAAGTGGTAATCGCCTCAAACGATTCACTTACCTGATTGCATTATTATAGCTAAATAGGCATAGATAAAATTCGGTTGATCTAAACTCAAATCTGTCACTAAAAGTCGTCTATAGTCAACAATTAGAACTTTTCCAGCAACACCACAAAATATTATGACTGCCATTAAGAGAACAACGTTGCACGTGTATATCCACAATCTGTAATACCTGGAAAACACAAGAAAAAAACGGAATTAGAATGAATGTGGACTGGGTATTATAGGATAATGTTAACAGTGCCCTAAAACGAAAGTATTTTTGTACGGATGTGCGGTGGCTGCACATCTGCACAAATGACTTAAAAACTTATTCTTTCGGAAAAAAATTACAGAAATGACAGAAATTATGCAAACCCAGGTGGAGGAAATAGTTTTAAGGTATCCAGAAATAAGGGTTTGTTGTATTTAATCCGATTTAAAGGAAAATTCACCATAACTGCTTGGTTGCATGTAAGTGGGCATTCCTGATGCCACTATTAGCATAAGGATTAAAAATGATAATGGTTAAGTGGGCTTAATACAGAACAATTTGGTTTAAATTCTCCTAGGAAAACTTTTGCGATAATTTGAGTATCCTTGCAAACCCAGGTGGAGGAAATAGTTTTAAGGTATCCGGGTATTTTAGCTTTTATGTTTTCTTATTCTTGTTATCAGCGCAAAACTTAAACCCATGTAAGCAATCCAATAGATGCGATGAGATAAATTTATTAACTTTCTACATAGATACGAATCCTACAATTTTCAAAAATAAAAATAGAGTAAAAGTATCGATCGCTATGACATTGGCAGTGGTAGTAAAAGTGTGGTTGAGGTTATCTTGCCGAAAAACCTTTATATACACGGTGACCAGAAATGACTGTCAGTGTTTTTTATTTTTAATTATAATGAAAATTGTGTGGAAAGCGTTTTCCATCTGGTATTTTTTCCTTTGACGTATATTCATCTGACAACATGTACATACAGCTGATTTTGACATTTCAAGTTTTTCACAATGTACGCCAAATGTGAGTTGGTGATAAATCTGTTCTTGACGAATTTCTGAAGTTGTGACATTGTCAGAAAGCTTAATCCTCTGAATGTCGGAGAAAGGTTCACACATTAGACTAATAAACTTTACAAAGAAACCAGCTTTTTTGAAATTAGTCGAAAAATAGGTCGTAAAAAAACAGTCCGGACAAAGACAGTCAGGCAGTCATAAAGCATGTGAAGGAGCGATTTCGATGTAATCCTGCCCAATCTGCCCGATCTGTTGTAAAACAAATGCAAATATCGAGAACTTCGATGTAGACGATATTGAAGAAAGATTTAGGATTGAGAACGTACAAGAAACAGTGAATCCACTTTTTTATTGGATTATAGAAAACTGACAGCGCTTCTCGTATTTATATGGCCGTACAATAAAATCGAGTCGATTATCTTATACAATAGCGTATGTGAACTCGATCAAGTTAAAAAAAACTCGGATTGATGAAATTCGAATTAGCTATCGCAATTGGTCCCTCAGACTCAATCCTGTCCTAGTTCAATGTCAGTATCATGTTCAATAATGGTATTTACATGTTGGGAAAAAATGGCAGTCAAGCTTTCTATTTCTAGAGAACAGTTGAGGGGTCTACACTACCCTACCGCGTTGTAAATCGCTATCACCCTGATATATTGATCAGAAATGCTAGAATTCAATCTAATTTCAGCTACGACGACAATATCTGTTTTTGTTTCAGAGAAAAAAAAGAATCCGAATTTCATCAGTATGCGATGGAAGACTTATTGCATCCAAATTAAATGTTCTCATAGCAATATCATTTGTTTGCCATATATTCATGCAATCAACGTGATACTCAATCTAGTTGCTAAAAGATAGATCACTTCCTGTATGTTTGCCGTTATGGAATCATAATTAGGATAGAGCTCCGGAGAATTTATTTTCCTGGAAAATATAGGTTACTCTTGATCTGATTTTAACAATTCCCAAAGTGTCTTCTACCTGTACCTGAAAATTTTTCCATTATTAAAAGTTGTTGGAATAATTAACATTCAGTTATTTAATTATTCAGTCGAAAATAGGTAAGCTTCCTGGTAAAATTATTTTCCCGCCAAATTCTTTTCGGTGATGGAAATGTTGGAAATGTTGAGTTTAGAAATTTTCACCGTAAACATTAATCAGGGTTTCGTGACTGGAATAATCGACTTCACGACTTCATGAATATGAAAATGCTCACTAAAGCCAGTTGATTTTCACCTGATTACCTTTAATTAGAGCTGTTCCATTGCGTCCGTTTTCGATTTGTAGCAATTTTTGAACTGTTTATTGCCTAAAAAAAATAACGACGATGAAAGTGTCAACGCTTTTGTGATAGATTAATGAAATCGGTCAGGGTAGGTAGCGGAAGTTGTTTCGTTCTTTAGATTGTGGTTTTCACCTAGAGTTAAGTAATTTACACGGTAATTACTCCCAAAGGATTTTGTTATCGAGCAAACCATAATCTACCTCCAATTCTTGAGGACTATTAGAAAAGAATTAGAATCCTTAAGTGTTCATTGATAAGTCTTTTCTAAAAAAAAAATCCAAATCTCTTATAAATCATTCATCAAGACTCCAGAAGAAATGACACATCTCTCAATATGTGAAAACATGGAATTCTTTTGCATCCCAAAAAAAAATTCTATCCCTGATGATCTCTGGACAAATGACTACAAGATGAAGCAACTTTTTCGCAGTTAATCTCGTAAAAACTTTTTTAATATGAGAGCTGGGTTGTACGTATCCACGTAAATGGCTTCCACTCTCCTTTAAGAGCTGCCTCAACCTTTTTTTTTTCTATACTTGAATGGAACGAAACTTATCCTACAATCTTCGTAAGAGACTGAAACTTGGCGGCCAGCGCTACAGATTGGTAAACAGAATTAGGAACTTTTTCCATAAATGAATCTCTTCAAAAGATTCAGGACCTAAAAAAAAAGTGCTATGTATAAAATTTTTGACAGGATGCTGATAGTGATTAAGGTTTGAGGAAAAGTAAACTTTTCTTTGAGCGGTTCACGTGATGTGCCTTAATACAAAAACAGGATAAAAAAAAAGAAAGTCGTTTTTTTTTGTTGAAGCGGGTTTACACACGTGCAGCGAATGCGATTTCCATGAGATTTTACTTGAGTTCATGATTTTAATGCAAAATGGCAGGAGGAAAGTTTAGGTGGGTGCTGACTGGAGTTCCTTAAGCTTGCATGATATAAACCGACAGTGACACATCAAATTTCCCAGATATTTCTTTGAAATTATTACATCTCGGAATACGGGAAGGAATTGGAGCAGATAAGTGTACTCCTCCTTCAATTTACCCACCGTCAATTTATTAATGAGCAGGGGAACTTTATGTTTTGAGCGAACATTAAGAAAGGGACCAGCTATGAGATTTTTAAATTTCTTGTTAGTGTTTTAAAATATTATCGTCATCATGTGAGCAAATTTCTTTCAACAGAGCCACTTAAATCTTACTAGAGTTTCGTTTAAATCCCTCGGGTACTTAACTCACTATCTATTTTGCTTATATCGCGTAAAACGGGTACGCATATTAATCACCATACAGAAATATATCTAGGGAAGGAAAGATTGAAATGCTATGCAATCGTTGCAGGATGAACACCGAAACCCTCTTTGAGCTCCAAGAAAATTTCTAGAAAAAAAATTCCATTACAGGGCTAGTATGACTGAGGACGTGATCGTCCTTAGAAGCAATAAAATCATCCACAGTTTTCTCTACTTCTTCAAAATCTTAAAAGCACTGTCAAATCAAGAAATATTGCATTGCACAAAACAAACTCCCCAGTTCGGCTGTAGTATCTTATTTTTAGTGATGGAAACAAATAAGATCGAGGTACAAGTTCTATGGTCAGAGAGTAGATATTTGTGAAGAATTGCTTGGGGAAAGGCAGACGTTCAACCAATTCCCAATAGCTTCTTCGGACACTACATGCGGGACCCAGTTTTCTTCATCTAACATCTTCCCTAAAGAATGGAGATGACAAATTATCCTAGTTAATGCCGAAGTTTAATAGTTAGTTCTGCAGATGCTTGGCTCGAGGAATAATGTTTGTCGTCGATGTCAAATTTACCGTACTCTAGAGTACGCAGTACAGTACAGTAGAGTACATAT
The DNA here is from genome assembly GCA_006980735.1 of Dasypogon diadema. Classification (NCBI taxonomy): domain Eukaryota; kingdom Metazoa; phylum Arthropoda; class Insecta; order Diptera; family Asilidae; genus Dasypogon; species Dasypogon diadema. Next base: position 30,544 of record QYTT01084902.1, read on the forward strand.
AAATACTTGACGTTTGTAATGAGGAGGTTCTCCCTGAATCTACTACAATTTCTATCCATAGAAAGCGGCGCAGGACTATAGCAATTATGGACAATTTTCTTTTCCGAGTTCTGTCGTAAATCATCAAAAATCCACTCAGAGTGTACGCGTGGGAAAGGAGATCACTATGGGGGAACTACGAAAAGTATTCATCGATATTTAACAACTAACAGCTATAATGTTCTTCTGGCCATAGTTCTCACAAAAACAAAGACAGTTAAGGGAAAACAGAACTCTCTTTACTTTTAATTGAATCAGGACACTATTTCAATCCGGCTCGAAGGACCAATGAATAATAATGAATAATTGAAAGAGCCGAATTTGCACAGTAATAACTTGCTTAGCTCCCTTATAATAATTGATACGTTCGAGCTTCCTCATGAGAGCTGCAATCTCAAGATTAACTAACCCACCAACTGTTATTAATATAATACAATGCAACAAGTAAAAACCTATAAAATTTGGTGGTGATCCAATCGAACAATTGTACAAACGGATTTCTGAAAGAACTTCAGCTTATGGTTGTAAGTGGCTACAATTCCACTTGGACTGTTCGATAAGCACCTTAACCCTGAAAACAATCCCTTTAATATTCCTTAAATACTACATTCAATGGCTTCATTGTTGGCTGTTAAGGGCTGAAATTTACTCAATGCCACAAAGATTCAATTCGGTAGCCAAGGAAACCCTTTATTCCCTCGTGATTATATTCCACTATGCCACTCAGAATTCTCTCTGTTGATAATTTTCTCCAGTTTTAAGGAGCATTATGAGATTTTGTCCGTAATTTCGATGAAACGTTTTTGAGCCTGATAAAATGTCGGTCACTACTTCATGACACTAATTACGACTTTCAGTCACTGTCGACGATCCAAGACTACAAGAAAGGACAGTGACGTGAATGGGAACGTATTATATTATTCTTTAAAAATGGACGTGGTGACAGCTCAATTTTCTTGAACTGGGGCTCACTGTCTTTGGGTAGCATAATTGAATGTTTACACTTTTGTTCACTTCGAGGTAAACTAATTTGGTTGTCTTAACTGTTGGCAGCTTATTAATAAAAATAAATGAACTTCTTACCGCATGGCCTTAAAGTCCGGCGTTTCACTTGGGAGTCCCTTGGGGATCATAGGGCTCTTTGAAGTGACAACTGTTTTGTTTTGGACCCCAGTAACACCCGGTACGGGGTTTGGGCCGTTGGATATTGTCCGTGTTGGGGCCTGAAATATAGAAAGAAAATTTGAAAAAAATGATGAATATCTGCAAGCTAAAAGTTAGGAAGAAAATCGATTATTTTAATGGAGGTGTCTCCTAAATCAATTTAGCTGTCAAGAAAATGATTGAGGAGTAGATAACAGAGGAGAGCAGGAATGGGATCCGGATAGGATGGGTGCGAGTGAGTCTATTTAAATATTTCACTGGTAAGCTTTGACCCAGATGTCTCTTCATGTTCGAAGCTGTGATATTTTTATTATATGAAAACGGAACAAACTCGAAGATTTATCATTTTAGTCGTCCTTGAATCAGATGATCCGAGGGGCAAGAAACCACATATTGGTGAAGTCCTCGTTGGTTTCCCCTCTCTCTGGTTCGCCAGCTTAAAGATTCCCATTTAATTTGGTGCCAACAACTGCTTCCGTGGTTATGGCACATTCAGCTCAATTACAGCTTTTGCTCTGGTGAATTTTACTGCTTCGCTGCTCTTAGTTTGGAATTTTCCCGAGTCATAATGAAAACAAATAAATATTTCCCTGCTGGAGTGATCTGGAGAAGATAAGTGGGCGGCTAGCTACTTTTTGCCAGAAGCCTGAAGGAGATTAATCGCACCAGATAAAAGCAGAAATTGAGATCGCATAATGTCATAAAAAGTCGAGGGTCTAAGAAGGCAAACAGGAACTGGGGTGGTGAAAAGATTAATTCGTTCACAGTGATAGCAGCCTTTTTTCAATTTCCATTCCTCCCAAATGAAACACTTCAGTCCATTCATGAAACAATTAGACATTGTTTGGGAACTGCGAAACATTCAGGGAATTTAGCATGCTGAGATTTGTTTGGTTAAGGGAATAATTCGCTGTGCAATAACTTTCCAGAGCGTTAATTAATGCATAATTAAAAGGAAATGGCGTCTTCCTTGATTTGGGTGCGTCCATTCATAAATTTATCAACCATTTCTCTGAGGGAAAATAAAAGCGGGTCTGCTTCTGTTTATTTCTTAATTAAAACTTTTCCTTATCGACTAACTACTTTGTGCTCATCATAAGTATTGTACTCTTGACGAAGATATACTGTACATGTCACAGGACGTCATTTGTTAAGTCTAACTTTATGCTTCTCTACGTTAAGTTCACTCTTAAATTAGCTGTTTTATTATAACAGGGCTACGGCACTTTAAATTCGTTGGATTTAGTGATAGGGATAATGGGTAGCGCACTAGCTAACGCCTATTCTATTAAAGGCAAGTCTAAACTTAATAAGATTACTAAGAAAAGCTACACTATATTCACAAAAATCTGTTGATCCTTCGTTTAAATATGGTGTCGAGTCTGTTAACAGCCCCCTGAACATAAGCCATTATTAAGCCCACTCACTGTTCATCCACCCACTCCGGTGGCCGAGCAGGCTGAGGCGGAAGTCTGCCGATTTTCTCCTCTGTTGGCGTAGGTTCAAATGCTGTATAGAGCTCGGCGATGGTTGAGGCAATTCTACTGATGAGAATTGTAC